>CAWUDS030005958.1:0-2500 GCA_963859935.3 Lathyrus sativus | reverse complement strand
TGGTTTGGTTTCTGATCAGATAAATAAAGAAAATGCAATTACGCGGTTAAAATAAGTGATTATCAAAATAAGTCAATCTACTGTTTTCGGTTCCGGCTTATCACGGGTTTCTACCTTACCAATTTCCTAAGCGATTTCGATCTCTATTCGATTCCTATGTCAATTAACAAGCGCAAAAGACATAAACTAGATTAACAATCCTATATTCCAAATTAAGCAAACGGATTAAGTTTTCGTGAATTAAGCAAACACGAATTATAAACGCGAATTAACGACAAAGCGACGTAACGACGAATAAAAGCTAAGGATGCAATCATACGAATTTAATCAAAACAATTCTATAAACTAACAGATTAAGCAAAAGGAATTCATAGAATAGTGTTTAAAGAGAAACGAATTAGATTGATAAAGTAAAAACCTCAAAGCGTTGGAACGCCATTACAGCAGAATGACTCTAAGGAATTAGCTCTCCATGGTTCTCTCAAAGCTCCGAATGTATTTTTCTTGAAAATGTAACTAGGTGAACAGTAACACGTGTATTTTTCCTTTAAAAAGAAAGCAAATTCGGGTCATAACCCAACTGGGTCGAAATCATAACCCAGGCCCAATACATGACCCAACACTAAAATAAAATTCTAATGCAGTAACTTCAAACGGAATTCTGGAATTTTGGGCTCCGAATCTGACTTTGAATCCAACACGAAAGTCGTAGCTCTCTCTCTTAGCTTTCCGGAGAATTTTAGAACGCCTCAAACGGATTTTCGGAACTCCAGTTATGATCGTTTCCGTGCAGACTGCTAAAGCTGAAAAATAAGTGCGGAAATCAAATCAAGCCAAAAATAAAATAAAATATAAAAACAAAATAAAACAAAAAAATAATCAAGATAAAGTAAAGAAATGCCTAAGTAAAAATATAGGATAAAGTGCATAAATATGCACTGATCACTCATCACGCTGGGAGCGCTTAAGTGTCTCCCCATGGACACAAACCTTAGGATCTATGACATTTTGATATTAATGATAATAGGAATACCTTAACGAATATAATGAGAAAGATTTTTAGACAATAAGAACGATAATTCTAAAATACAAAAGTGTACAGACAAGTGTTCGACACTGGTTGGCTTGTGGATTTTTCTCAACCGGTACTCGTAATGTCTTGAAAACTCTTCGAATGGGGATAAAAAGAGATAATCTTCTTATTGGATGATATATTTGTGATCATAGTCTATATATAGAATGATAATCATGTAGAATTCTCATTATTTCGAAATGGATTATCTTGACATCCACTTATATTTAAGCACATATTCAATTAAATAATTAATTATTAATTATAATTAATTATTTTATTTACTTACTCAACCGATTAAGATTCTTATATATATATATATATATATATATATATATATATATATATATATATATATATATATATATATATATATATATATATATATATATATATATATATAAATATATATATATATATATATATAAATATATATATATATATATATATATATATATATATATATATATATATATATATATATATATATATATATATATATATATATATATATATATATATATATATATATATATATATATATATATTGCTCTGTCCCGCTCATCACACGGGGTTGGCCCAATCCATCTCTCTGTCGTGGAGGGCCTAGCTCATTGATCAGTTGTCGCTCGCGGATCAAAACCAGTGTTTTTGATGAAAACGTAATACAGCGACAATTCAACTCGGATATCGTCTCAAGGATTCTTTTATGTGATTAATCTACCAAATTCAAAATGGAGGGGGAGTTTCTTTGGTTTCTGATCGGATAAATAAAGAAAATGCAATTACGCGGTTAAAATAAGTGATTATCAAAATAAGTCAATCTACTGTTTTCGGTTCCGGCTTATCACGGGTTTCTACCTTACCAATTTCCTAAGCGATTTCGATCTCTATTCGATTCCTATGTCAATTAACAAGCACAAAAGACATAAACTAGATTAACAATCCTATATTCCAAATTAAGCAAACGGATTAAGTTTTCGTGAATTAAGCAAACACGAATTATAAACGCGAATTAACGACAAAGCGACGTAACGACGAATAAAAGCTAAGGATGCAATCATACGAATTTAATCAAAACAATTCTATAAACTAACAGATTAAGCAAAACGAATTCATAGAATAGTGTTTAAAGAAAAACGAATTAGATTGATAAAGTAAAAACCTCAAAGCGTTGGAACGCCATTACAGCAGAATGACTCTAAGGAATTAGCTCTCCATGGTTCTCTCAAAGCTCCGAATGTATTTTTCTTGAAAATGTAACTAGGTGAACAGTAACACATGTATTTTTCCTTTAAAAAGAAAGCAAATTCGGGTCATAACCCAACTGGGTCGAAATCATAACCCAGGCCCAATACATGACCCAACACTAAAATAAAATTCTAAGGCAGTAACTTCAAACGGAATTCTGGAATTTTGGGCTCCGAA
>CAWUDS030005957.1:0-42781 GCA_963859935.3 Lathyrus sativus | reverse complement strand
AGTCCAAATTAATTTACCTCTGGCATAATTGGCTATGTCCGGTCTATGTGCAATTTGATGCCTCTTTCTAAAGTCCAAGTTGATTTACCTTTGGCATAGTCGGCTCCGTCCAGGCTGTGTGCACTTGATGCCTCTGGCCAAAGTCCAAATTAATTTACCTCTGGCATTATCGGCTTTGTCTGGGTTATGCGCACTTGACGCCTCTAGTCAAAGTCCAAGTTAATTCACCTCTGGTAACTTTGGATTCGTCCGGGCTATACGCACTTGATGCCTTTATCCAAAATTCAAGTGTGTTTGACGTTTTTGGCGAGCTCGTTTCTTGTCCGGGTACGTTAATATACCACTAACCTACTTGCATCTAATTTGTGGGGGTGTTAATGTTGATCATCTTAAAATGATGTGGCCTTGAACGATCTGTGTCTAACATGATGTGTTCGAGACAAACCACTCATAGGTACAAGATCTTAAAGGCCCCTAGAAATCATGTTTGGGGGTTTGAAGTTGTATATAACAAACTTTGGTTAAGAAGGTGAGCTTGTCTAATTGTTGGATGTCCAAACGACAAAACGGGTTGTTGAGAAAAATATAGGACTACGTATTCCAAAGGATTAAATGAGACTATCTCGTAGAGAATCCAATTCTCGTTCAGAATACGAGTCCTCAATTTGTCGGTCTGTATGACTAGGATGAGAATCCCTAGATCTAGCGGTTAGAACCAGTTGTATTTCATTCAATCAACTTGCTCACACAAATCAAAATCTAAATTCAGAAAAATAGTAAACTACGGAAATAAAATTCATCAAACAAAACTTAATCTTATTACAGGTCATAACAAGGCCCGAATACGAAATAAAAGTTGAGAATACAAACATACTTAAAAGCACTACAAAAAATAAAGAAACCAAAATTTATTCCTCGACTTTGTCTTCATTGACGACTTCAAATTTAGTGACGATGTTAAGGGATTTTTGGCCTATATTAGAAGGGGAAGGCTAAGTATCTTCCATGTCCACAAGATGCTTGTCTATCACAGCCTTGAAAAAATCCATCTCGGACAAATCAAGGTCAGGATAGAGGCATAGGACTCGAGCTTTTGTTATGTCGAAGGCGGCGTCACCTGCATCAAGAATATCGTTCTGAGCTTGTTTCAAAGAATTCTACAAATGACCGGTCGAGTCCTAGGCAACTTTATTCTCCTCAGATTGTTTTTCGACAGCTATCTGCAGCTCTCGTTCTAAAGACTCCGACCTCTCCTTCTTAGCCTTCTCTTTCGACAATTATTTCTCCAACTCAAATACCTTAGTCGCGTGTGATTCCTCTTTATCTTTCAGTTGGTAATCTCACGTATAAGATTAAATTCCATTTGCTCGCTATCATTCCAGGCTTCAAATAAACCTCGTGTAAGAACATTGCACCTCATTAGATAGGATTTAATATTTTGGGTCAATTTCTGACGCCAGATGACCTTTACCTTGTACACTTTCTTCATGGCATTTAGATGGTCATAGAGGAACTTTAATCCATCAAAATTGTTGCTCTAGAACTCCAATTCATTAGACGACCAGGAATGATCACTCCCTCCAGCTTCATGCATCAGGGAGGAAATCTCCCAGTCGGCCCTACACACATCATCACTCATCAAAGTTCACATAACCTTGGGAGATCCCGGGAGGGTTTCTTTCTGCGGAGAAAGGGGGCACCAAGCGGGCCCGAGGCATTGGAAGTCGCCTTGCTTGATGCCTGTTTCCTTTCATCAAACCTCGGGTTTCCATGTTGGATAAATCTGACTTCGTAACATCCTGGTCGGTCGCGCGCCTTGCCACTATAGCTTCTGACATCAGTTTCCTATGCTCTACCAACGACATGTTAGTCATTTTTCTGCGATAAAGAGAAAAGTATTAGAAGGATGAAGAAGTTGATCTCGGGAATGTAACAGGTGAAAAGACAAAAATTACCCAAAAAAGAAAAAATATGCTCTTTGGGAAATAACAATAGATTTTAGACGTTCTTCATGCGAAAAACATCTAATATAAATAAGGGTTTGATCTCCTGATCATTCAATTTTATATAGTCAAATTCGGATACTGAAATCGGATTTATGGTTCAATAGATAGGAAAGAGACGGGATCCATCTAAGACATATAGTACATGAGAACACCTCGGGCCATATTTAGTCTGAAGGAACTAGTGCTTAAAGCCCTTGTAGTTTGAGGTAAATGCTTGAAGGAAGCTTTTCCCCGAAAGGCCATAGATGGTAACCCAGCCCCCTTTCTTAACACTTTTAATTTCAAATAAGGGGAGAAACAAACCTATGGTAGGCTCTATACGTATGGCTTCACAGACTATTTCGAAGGACTTTATAAAACCCTAATTATTATGGCAAAGCTGGGAAGGAGCGGTATTCAAAACCTTTAACATATCTGTTTCGAAATCAGTAAAGGGAAGTTGGACTTTAAAGCCTTCCACCACCCCGACATAAAAATGGAAGTATTCCTCTTTAACTCCCTTGGGACGAACTATACCGACATGCTCCTTGGGAATACAAAGTTCCAAAATAACATCATCATCGTTCCTAGTAGAGGAAACATTTCTCAGAGAACAAAGTGTAGCTATTTCATGGTCGTCAAGTGAACTATGGTCATAACTCATTACCTCTGCATTAAACGAATTTGTAATATCCATCAACACCTCTATAGAGGAACCTAGTGAAGAAGATTTGGAGTCATAATCACTAAAATAATTGGAAATATCTATGTAAGCCTCCCTCACAATACGATCAAACTAAACTTGGGTTAAAGTATCCCTACGACCTCTCATATAAAAATCCCAAAGATTTTTTATCTCTCGGGAACTCGGTGTTCTCGATGAATCAGAATTACAAGAACCAGTAATGGCTATATTAAAGAATGCAATAAAGGAAGTAAAGTGAACATGCCTGATCTTAAAAAAAACTTTGAGGGTCGCTTTAGAGGAGATGAATAAAGAGACGACGAGTAACCTCAGTGAAGAGTAACCGCTTTAAAAGCTTGAGAAATGCAAAATGTTGAGAGTGTCTAAAGGGATTAAATTCCCATAAAAATCATCATTAATGAGATAAAATAAAATTTGGCAAAAGATACACCATGACACGTTGTCGCAGTGAGAATCGAAGACCAAAGCTATCAGATTAGCTTGACTCACAAAAACAATGATATCACCGTCGAACTTTTATTTATCCAAGAGAAGGGGAAAAAGATCGAATAAAAACCCTAAGTAAACATGCAAAGCAAAAATCAAGGCCTAAAGCTAAGAAAAAGAGATATCAAAGGTACAGGGGTTGGTTATACTAAGGGAAGGTATTAGCACCCTAAGCTGAAGGTAGGAAAACACTTAGAAGGGGTGGTTGAATAAGGGTTTTAAGAATAAATAAGGCAATAACAGGTATTTTTATACTGGTTCGTTTGAACTCAAACTACTCCAGTCCACCCGGCCAAGGTGATTTCGCCTCTTTCAAAAGAGGACTTAATCCAATAATCAAAAAATGATTACAATCTTTTCACTAAGACAAAATTGTCTTAGTCTTCTTAAGAATACTGACCACAACTTGGTCTCTCAAGGATCTTTTACAAAGTAATACAATAAAGTGTGTTTAAGTGCTTCTAAGAAAAGCTTTTTCACAACAGTGATTTTACACAAAATGAAGATCAATGAATTTTCAGCAAAGTAGTACGTTGTAGAATGCTGTTGTTGTCTTTTATGGTTTTTTTTTTGAATTGTTGTTGAAGACTTGTTTAAATACTTCACACCCATTTCTCAAATAGCGTGCACATACACAAAAGAGGAATGTTCAGAGATGTCCTTTTTGTTCTGAAATCCTGTGCCATACACAAAAGAGGAATAGTGTCGTTGGATGTGGACAATGAGTATTACAACGGATCTTTCTTGATTAGAATCTTTTTAAATGAAACAAATATGGAAATATTTCCTGCATCAGATCCTCTGATGATGTTCCATTTTCTTCTTATCAGAGTAACTCTCTTTCAGAGTTCTGATGATGATCCATTTTTCTTCTTATTAGAGTAACTCTCTTCCAGAGTTCTGATGATGATCAATTTTCTTCTTATCAGAGTAACTCTCTTCTAGAGTTCTGATGATGATCCATTTTCTTCTTATCAGAGTAACTTTCTTCCAGAGTTCTGCAGCTTAGTGCTAGCGTGATTATTTTAACAAATTGTTCATCCAGAGGAGCGCTTTAGATCAGAGCAGATCTTCGCTCTTACGTGTTATCCAAATGTATCACTTTGTTACTAACATTTCAGAGCCTTATGTGTTTTGATTCTCAGAGCCTCTACAGATGCAGCGTTGAGTTTAGTACTCTCAGAGTTTTCTGAATCTTCGCTTTATACTCTACGCTTAGAGCCTTCTGTAGCTTTCGCTTTTTACCAAACGATCAGAGTCTTCTGCGTGTTGTAGCTTAACATTCAAAGGAATACTCCGTTCAGAGGAATATTTATTATGTTATCTGAAACAAAAACACTTGAACAAAATTATAGTATATATTTTCTCCAAACAAAATTCCATTATTGTTATCATCAAAACATTTAGATATATTAAGAACTAGTCTGTGTTCTAACAATCTCCCCCTTTTTGATGATGACAAAAACTATACGAAATTTTATTCAAAATTAAAATATATATCTCCCCCTGAGAATATGATTCTCCCCCTGAAATGAATACTGCTAGAAAATGTAAAACTTCCCTTTCAGCACTTGTGTTCTTTCTAGAGTCAGAGCAAGCTTGTGGACTATCTCAGACCTTGTTCGGAGATAATTCTATAAATATTGTCAGATGAGTAACTTAAACTATGAAACACAGAATTCATGATTAGTTAGTTTTTAACATGTGTGAGTTTCCATTCAGTATCTGTTTATGTGAACAATTCAGAATTTCCATTTTCTCCCCCTTTTTGTCATATCAAAAAGTGATTTTAGAAAATCATTTAAGACAAAAAAAATTTCAGAGCAAGAAAAATAGAAAAATATAAGATAGAATCAGATGTAAAAGAAAATAGTCACAGATGCATTTAAAGACTCAGAAAAGAAGTAACACAGGCAAATTCATAAATGAGCACAAACTAACAAACAATTAAGATAAACGAGAAGTTAAAAGCTTAAGAAGCTCCGCCATCTCAGAAGTTGAAGCTTCTTGTTTGGCCATCCATGTCTTGATTTCAGTAGTGGATTCTTTCTGTTTGACCATCCACTCCTGAATCTCTGCCCGTAGTTTTCTCTTGCTTGATCATCCAAGATTTTATCTCACTGTTAGTAGCCTCTTGCTGAGCCAATTTGTTTTACACATCTTCATTTTCTTTCCTCAAATCTGTTGAATTCTGAACAACCAATGAAGAAGGTGCATTCCCTAATTCCAGAGCAGAGGGTTGACCAGAGTCAGGAATCTCTTCATCAACAGGAGCCTCTGAGGTAACTTTTTTAGCATGAGGACCTTCACCAAACTGAAGTGCAGCAGATTTCTCAGATGAGGAGCACACAACCTCTGCAGGTGTGTTTTCCAGACAAAGAATAGGAGTTCTGCTGACACTGAGTTGAGCAAGTTTCAGAGCTTCAGAAACTCTCTCTTGCGCATCTGCAGAGCAAGTATCCTGAAGACTCATAGTCACAGAAGTGAATCTCTTTCTGAAGGCAGTTCAGATCTCTTCAGAGTCACGAGGATTCGGGCTAGTGAGGCACTTCTCCCTTACAGCAGAAAACCACATCCGCATCTCCGTTTCAAAATTAGATAACAGATTATCAACATTTGGTCTGGGTTTGGGCTTAAGGTAGGCCTCGAAGAAGGATTTCTTAAGGGCGTCAAAGAGTGAAGGTTTAAAAGAGGATGAAGGTTTATCTGGAGAATGAGAGGGAATGGGGGTGGGAGAAGAAAACTCAAGAGGATGGTTTGGGAAGTTATGTGGAGGGGATGTAGCATCTGATTAGTTAGAGGAGGAGTCAAAGGAGTCAGATGGAATTGGTTGAATAGTTAGGAGAGGTGTGGCATGAAAGATTTCAGGTTCATAGGGGTTGGTAACAACTAGTTGGTTTGTAAAGGGGACTTCAGCAGAATTGGTTTGCTGAGGGATATTGAATGAGGGTGTGGATGGTATAGAGGTGGTGTGTTCAAAGGTGGATTCTTGGTTATGTTAAGAGGTGGTGTGAGGGTTGGAAGTTTGTGGTTGGAAGAAAGGAGAGGCATCAGAGACATGAACATGCTCATAGGAATGTGAATAGTGCTCAGAGGTGATGTGTGGAATGGAAAGAGGAGGGTCAGAGGTGATAATAGGTTCAGAAGAGGGAATAGGTTCAGAAGAGAGAGGGGGTTGAGATGTTGGTTCTTCTGTAATAGTTTCCAAAATAGGAGATAAAACAATAGAGGGATTACCTGATTGCTTGGAACGCTTAGACTGTTTCTCTGAGGGAACTTCTTCAGAGATCTTACTCTTCTTGCGTTTCTTCCTCATAATCAGCTCTGGAGCAGGTTGAGAAGCACGTAGCAGCAGATTAGCTGGCATAGGAGTGCCATCTGCCATACAGGAAGCAACGTAAGTGAAGAGAGCTTCCTTTGGCTCCTCTGCAGTGAAGAGTGGAAAATCTTCCACTGGTACCCTCCTTCTGCGCACAACATCAGAATCAATCTGAACTGGATCAGATTGAAGTTTTTCTACCAACTTCATTCTCTAAAGACTCTTGCCATCCAAAGGCTTCCCAAGAATAGGAACTAATTCATCTGTCTGACCAGCATCTTTCAGATAAGATACCAAACCATTTTCAGTGAGGATATCAGAAATTAACCTTCCCATGGGAATCCAATATCTGATTTTCTGGTGTTTGGTGCGAATGATTTCTCTGGACATCTTGATATGACTCCAAAGATGAACAAACAACAGATGTGAAAGATCCACCTTGATATTATTCCCTAGACAATCAAAATATACAATTGATCTGTATTAATGTAATCTGGAGAATTTTGAAGCCTTGCGATGATGAATACAGCCCAGAAATATCTTGGCCCAAATCTTGTAATGGGTTTTCATATCCTTTATCTTGTTGGATGGAAGCCCAGAGACAAACACCTCGTTGTATACTTCATTCATATTCACGCGTCCCACTGATGTATTCACAATACCCTCTTCTTCATAGCCAATCAGTTGGCGAATCATTTCCTCAGTGATGACGATAGTTTTACCCAAAACAGATGAAGAAATGAATTTAGGGTAAACTTGGGCATGAATCCAGAATTCCTTTACCAGTTGGGGAAAAATTGGACCAACCAACCGATCAAAGTATTTTACCCATCCTTGAAAGTTAACTGTTGAACGAAGATCAAACCCATTTTTCGCCATACAGTCAAAATCAACCATAAACTCACAGAGTACCTCTAGTTTGTTCACTAGTGTGAGAAGTGTGCGTTCTGGTTCTTTGTACGCTTCATTACCCATTTGTGATGAAGACAACCCAACCATTATAGAAACCAAGTGTTTATGTAATGAAGATGAGGCATCCATTGAAGAAGAACTTTTGAGATGACTAGGGATTCTTTTAATTTTTTATTTGAAAATTAAGCAATGAAGAAGAGCAAAATGCATAAGGTGTGTGAGATAATGAAAGTGTGAAATGTGTTACAATGTGGAATAAGTATTAGGGCACAAAGAGAAACAAAGATCAAATCAAAAAAGGAATAATGATTTAGCGCATTAAATGTGATCTGACAAAGTGGGGGGGGGGGGGGGGAAGAGAATTTCAATGATTCAAACAGTACCTGAAACGGCGCCTCAGCTTTGTGTACACTCAAACGTTTTTAAAATTCAGAATAGAAGTGACACATGTTTGATGTGTTGTGCCTCTAAAGCTCTTTTAGGAAATGAATCGTTAACTAACGCTCAGATCCTCTGAAGCTTGTTAACTCAGATTTTCACAAAAATAAAGTAACTTAAAAAATTTCAGATGCAATACTTCAGAGTATAGACTTTAAACATTTTTCATCTTAATAAATTTAATTCTGAATAAATATTTTATTCTGGACAAAAGTCCATACTAATATTTTTCAGAATAAATTTAAATCTATCTTCAGATAGGGGTTTTGTAAAAATATCAGCCCATTGATGGTCTGTATCAACAAAATTTAAACTTAATATCCCTTTTTGAATATAGTCTCTGATGAAGTGGTGTTTAATCTCTATATGTTTTTCCTTTGAATGTAAAATTGGATTTTTAGAAAGACAAATTGCAGAAGTATTGTCACAGAAGATAGGAATATTACTCTCATGTATTTGGTAGTCCTTCAGCTGACTCTTCATCCAGAGCATCTGGGTACTATAACCAGCAGTAGCAATATATTATGCATTTGTAGTTGAGAATGCTATAGTGGGTTGCTTCTTGTTGTACCACGAGATCATATTGCCTCCCAGAAATTGACAGCTTCCAGAGGTGCTTTTGCGTTCAACTCTATCTCCAGCAAAATCAGCGTCACAGAAGCCTACTAATTCATATTCATCAGATCTTCGTTAGTTGATTACATAAACATCAATTAAGTGAGATTCTCTAGGATCTGATTGGAATCTAGCACATAAACATACACTGAGGAGAATGTCAGGCCTAGAGGCAGTCAAATACATAAGAGAGCCAATCATACCTCTGTACAGCTTCTGATCTACCTTTTTACTTACCTCTTCTTTTCCCAGAGTGCAAGTTTGATGCATGGGAGTCTTAGCTGGCTTACTCTCTGTCAAATTAAACTTCTTCAGAAGCTCCTTCACATACTTCGTCTGATGTATGTAGGTGCCTTCTGGAGTCTGATTAATTTGAATGCCCAGAAAGAATCTTAGCTCTCCCATCATGCTCATTTCAAACTCTGCCTGCATAGACTTAGCAGACTCCTTTCCAAGTGAAATATTTGTGGTTCCAAAAATAATATCATCAACATAAATCTGACAGATTAAGATATCTTTCTTAATTGATTTATGAAAAATAGTGGTATCAACCTTTCCTCTGATAAAATTATTTTCCAGAAGAAAATTACTCATCCTTTCATACCAAGCTCTGGGAGCTTGTTTTAGGCCATAGAGTGATTTCTTTAACTTAAAAGCGTGCTCTATAAATCTTTCATTTTCAAACCCCAGGAGGTTGATGAACATATACTTCTTCTTCTATTAAACCATTTAAGAAAGCACTTTTAACATCCATCTGATACAGAGTGATGTTATTCTGTGCAACAAAAGAAATTAGCAAGCGTATGGATTCTAACCTTGCCACAGGAGCATATGTCTCTGTGTAGTCAATACCTTCTTGCTGACTGTAGCCTTGAGCAACAAGTCTAGCTTTATTTCTGATGACTTCTCCTTGCTTATTTAACTTATTTCTGTAGACCCATTTTGTTTCAATAATGTTGAATCCTTTTGGTCTTGGAACCAGATCCCAAACATCATTTCTTGTGAATTGATTAAGCTCCTCTTGTATAGCAAGTATCCAATCGTTGTCTTGCAGAGCTTCATCCACAGAGGTAGGTTCAATAATTGACACCAGACTAAACAATGATGTCCCAGAGGATTTGAGGAAGGATCTTGTTCTTATGGGATCCTCCTTCTTTCCAATAATCATCTCCTTTGGATGAGAAGATTTGATTCTGGAGGATTCTTTCAGAGTTGGTTCTTCAGAAATAGTTAAGTTGTCCAGATGACCAGTTAATGGAGTGGCATCTGGAATTGCTTCTGATTCTTTAGCTGGAACTTTGTTTGCCTCTGATTCTTCAGAGTCTGTGAGAAGAACTTCTCGATCTGCAAAAATTTCAGACTACTTTGGCTTTTGATTGCCAAGCTTATCATCAAATCTGACATGAATTGATTCTTCCACAATCTGTGTTTCAGTATTGTATACTTTGTAGCCTTTTGAGCGTTCTGAATATCCAAGCATAAAACACTTTTGTGCTTTAGAGTCAAATTTGTTTAGATTATCTTTAGTGTTCAGAATAAAAAAAATACATCCAAAAGGATGGAAATATGAAATGTTGGGCTTTTCTATTCCTCCACAATTCATAAGGAGTCTTCTCCAGAAGAGTTCTTACAGAGACTCTGTTCTGAATATAGCACGCTGTATTTATTGTTGTTGCACCCTAATTTTTGACCATAAGATCCCACCTCCTCGCGCTCGTTTTTTTATTTTATTTAAGTCCATCATTCCTACTTTAGCTAACCACTTAACCAGTTGTTTGTTTTGTTTTATGAAGTAGGTTGTTGCCGAAAATTTTAAAAGAAACATCAACTTTCAAGCTATTTTAGTTTTCTTTCTAGATACGAGGGTCTCATTCTTGAACGCACTGATTTTTAACAAGAGAATATTTGAATTGCACTACGACGTTTTCATCAGTCAAGAGGCCTAGTGACGAAGTATTTCCATGCGATTTATAGTAAATTCCACTTCCAAGATTCAAGGATGGATTCCAAAGTGTCATTATTTGTCACCGTATAAGACTCAAGTTTCTTACTTCCATTCAGGATTGTTAAGTGCGAGAAACCTCAAAGTTTAGTATCTTGATACGACTTTGAAGCATTAAAATGATTTGTCTATCATTGAGATCCAAGCTCACAAAATACGAAAGCTCAAGAAGGTTTGTACCAAGATATTTGGTGATTAATTCAAAGCATCACAAATGGCCTTCAAAGATTAATGGTCATGATAAAAATTAAAAGCATCATTCCAATTTTAAAACTCAAGAAGCTTTGGCCATTCTCATGTGATTAAAATCCAAGTCTTATTGCTTTAGCCAAATTCAAAACATACTACAAGATTGAAAGAGGTACAAATTTCGAGGATTTGTTCTTACGAATTAAGGTCAAAACGTGTTAACAAGTTCAAATCCTGAAGTTTCACCTTAAAATTCAAATTCCACATCAAGGTTCTTAAAATCCAAGGGTACTTCATAAAGCAATTAGAACACAAGAATTTTTGGAGGTTTAGAATTTAAATTCAATCTAAAATCCACTCTGATCCATGACGTGATACAAATTTACAAATTTGGTACAATTGTGAAATGGTGTTTTCTTGGCAAAAGAGTGTTTTCTTCGAAGTCGACATTCCCGTCATTTCTTTGTGTTGTTGGACTTGGATTTTCCCAAGCTACCAATTTTGGAGGACATCGTCTGTCAAGCAGCATATCAGACTGTCCAAAACGGGTCCCCAACAAATTTGTTTCTTTCTTTAACATAGCTACCAATTATGAGATGCGAGGTTTCAATTTTGCCGTTCCTCTTCCAATACTCAGCCTGCACCAGTTAACAAGAAAATAAAAAGCAGCCATCAATACTCAAGGAAAGTTAAACCGCCATTAAGAAAGCAAACAGGAAGTTTAGAGAAAAAACCTTTTCTCTTATTCTCATTGTTCGTGAAGATTGCATGAATTGTACAAAGCTATCTGGTTGAAGTTTCACAAGAAACGACGACAACTATGGTTGTCGCTTCGCCCACCGTTAATCTCCATTTTACCAAATTCCCTATTCTTCTTCGTTCTCCCTCGCATCAACCTTCATGTAGATTACGATATTGTCTCGCTCCTAGTAGAGGATTGAACCTTAGTTACTACCAGAGTTGTGTCTCTCACAGATTTGTGTTTTTTGAATTCTAAGTGTTCCATTACAAATACTGATGTACAATTGGAATTGGACCATGCTAACATCATTGATGGAGATAAAAATGAAGGAGAGTGTTCAATTCTCCAACCTGAATGTCTTGTGCCAATTAAATTCAATACAGACATTCTGCTCTCTGAGGGGACATTTTTTTAGATTCTCTCTCGACATCGTTACCGGTTTTGTCTAAGGAGGAACAGCATGCTCTTGCATCCACTCCAGCACACCCTGCCGCGCTATATGCTTTCTATTCTAGCTGCATTGTTGCAAATTTTGTGGAGCAGCTTTGGACTTTTGTGTGGCCTTCTGCCATTGCCTTGATTCATTCAAGCCTTTTGCCAGTTCTTGTGATGGGTTTCTTCACCAAAGTGGCTATAATTATTGGTGGCCCCTTGGTTGGAAAATTAACGAACCATTTGCCTGAAGCCCCTGCACAAAGAAACCAACAGGACATTTTATACATCAGAAGGAAGACTCCATTTGTTTAGATGATTGGATTATTGATAAAAGCAATTCAAAGATGATGGCACTATTGCTACCTGTGCTCATAATCACCAGGTTATACAAATAGGCTTTGACGACTTACCGTGCCGTGAAAGAAAGAACGTTTGCATAATTCTGAAGTAGCTGTTAGAGAGAAGCGAGTCAAATCTCGAGCCATAGCAGTTGCCCGAGACAAGTGATTGTTGTAGGGAGTCTAACACATGCCATCACCCCGAGGTTTGCTACTAACCGCACCTGCCACACAGTGGTTCGTCATGCCACCGTTTCTGATCCATGACCTGCAATTGTACACCATACCAGTTGAGTAAATTTGATAGATATAGGCAAATAGGAGCTTGTAAACCGAGAAGCATAGCACCAAACATCCGCCGACACGACTCGAACAACAACGTTTCTAAGTCTCCAACCTGCATTCACGATGAAGGATATGATTATCAATCAAATTTAGAACAACTTACAACAACAGTCATGATGAATCGAAGAAGAGAACCGAAACCATTTACATAACAGATTCTGAAGAGATACCTGCAAAAGGTCAACAGAGAAAAATAAGGGATATTTACGATGACAACTTCATTATGGTATAGCTCCGAGAGCGCGGTTAACACGACAAACAGTGGTCCATACGCTATCGTTTCTCAATTCTTTCATCTTGCACAAATACTGCTATCCTTGCAATTCTAAACCAACGTAAATCATCAAGCAAATTCATAATACAAAGGAATCAACCTTCTGTTACCTTCTTTGATGGAATTGATGGGCTGAACAAACTCACAACTCCATTGTGTCCATGTTGCTTGCTTTCACCTTGCTGGAGCAGACAACACCTGTGGACTGGTTACCAAAACAGAGCAACCGAGATATCGATAATCAGATCATTGTCACTTTTTTTTAGCCACCGTGCCAATATTTGATACGGGAATATGAGGCAGTAGTGGAAGAAGATTTCGAGTTTGAAAGTACTTACAAAATCTCTGGTACGACTTTGACCCAGTGTACTAAGGGAAAGATGGAAGCTCCAGGTGACTGCAATTCACTTAACCAGAAGTGTTGCATTGTGACATCCTTTCCGCCTGCACATCCCCATTGCACTTCATAAAAGCAAGTTCCTTTCCCCATTTGGCTCAACATGAAACCTGAAAGACAAACATAATGAGTTCTCAACGGGAAAAGAACACAAAGTTCAAAAGTGAGATAATGGAATCACTACCTTTCCAAGACAGGATTGAGACAAATCAATTAGTTTCCAAAACCGTATTAAACATAAATCAAAGAATGGGGGTAGAATCAAGAACTTTAATTTCTAAGCAGAGCATGTTTCATCTGGAAAGGAAACAAATTCAAGGCTAAGAAATTAACGTATCAGATGAGTTCAAAGTGCGACTCAATGGATTAATCAAAAGGAGAAACATTTTCAAGATTGTTTTTTTTCTTGTCAAAATCAACAAGGAATGCATTTAATGACATTCAATCCAGATTTTTTTTCCGAAGATTATAAGAAGGGGGGAGCAACACACAAATTGGGGGCGGATTCACAAACACAGAAAAAAATCCATACGACATACACAAACAACAATCCCCTCAAACCAGATTCAAAAAATACGCAGCGAATCGTAAATCCAAAATTGTAAAAAGAACTTACCCTTATTTTGACGTTGTTGTCCTTCAATCCCATCAAAGTTCCACCGACAACCGCAAGTATCCATCATCGGCCATCCACCAGAACCTTCCGTCCGCTATCCACTCAAGTATCTCTTCAAATGGGTAAGCTCGTTCTCTACCTAACTCCTTTTTGATGTTTTGGTTTAACTCTGCTACTCATTGCCTCTTTTACTTTGAATTTCATGGAACAAATGAGAGAAATGGAAGACGAAGAGCAAAAGAAGGAGAACGAAGATGGAGAAGACGGTGAAGTGAGAAAAGAGGAAGACGGAGGGAGAGGGATCGAGCGGAGACGGAGAGGGAGGGTTGATTTGGAACCCTAGGGATTTTGCTTTTTTTGTTTTGTACTTAATCATGTATGTGCTCACCCACACAACTATTGTACACCCACACACACATCACCCTTCGATGCACTCTGATCACCATCTCACGGCCCGTATTGAACGCCCTACCATAACCCCACGATACACCCGCATACGCCTACCGCACTCGATTACACGCGCCCCCTTTTAATCCCTTAATTACCGTTTAATCATTTCTAAACCACTAATCAACTCTTTTAATTAATAATTAATGACCCTAATTTAATTAACTAACCTTTATCACCTTTTTTAATATTAGCAAATCCTTTTATTAATCAACTAATTTAGTTTTAATCAACTTTTTATTTAAAATCAAGATAATGATATTTTAAATTTAATCCCTTTATTTAATCCATTAATTTAATATTAACTTTCTGTTAATCTTTTAATATACTTGTCTTTTTCAATTAATTAATAATTTTAGGTGGCCTTTTTATTTATAAATAAAAAGTAAATAAATCCTTTTTATAAATAAAAAACCTTTTTTTTCTCAATTTAAATAGCTTGTATATAATGACTAAAAGCTTTTTTTAATAAGAAAATATTTCTCGTAATTTAATTGGTATTTATAATAATAAAACTTTCTTTCTTTAACAAGTCACTATTTATCATTTCCAACTAGCAATTAATTAACTTATCGTCTAAACCCTTTTATAAAAATTAAATTAATTTTTTTCTTAAAATCAACCTCACATAAGATAAAATATAACTCCTAAATAAATCCAACCTTTTTTCTCTTAAAATCAGTTCATATAAAATCAATCTCACTAAAAATAATCAGATAACCTTTTCCTTTAAAAACAATTTCACTCTGACTTTTATTGAAAATTAATGAACCTATAATCATAACTAATATAACCTTATCCTAAAACCAATTCATATAATCCAATTCAGCGCCTTTTCTTAAAACAAAGATAATACAACCTTTTCTTTAAATTAAATCAATTTCGCCTAAAATGAACCAATATCGTAAAACTCGACCAACCGTTCACACATTCACAATTCACTCTCACACACTTCAGCGCTTTCATGCGTATGTGTATGCTTTACTTACTTGCCCTTTACTATTTCCGCAATTTATTTATTTCCGCAATTTTCATTGTCGCATTTATATTCTCACATCGCATTCCGTCCAAAGGAAAAACTACAAATGATTCAACAATTGTGTGTAGTGCATATCATTTGCATCATACTCCCACTTGATCCTTGATCCTATTCAAGTCGATCACTTAATATAGATCCTACCCCATAGGAAGGACCTTCTCTTTACAACATAGAAATAAACAATACAACTCAAAACATACAATATTCAAACATAATAAAGAAATAGATGTTAATCATCTTAAGCGAGATAGAATTTCCACCCCACATCAATACAATCAATACTGTAGGGACTTTGCCTTAAGAGAGATAGAGGCGTACATTGTAGATCAATATCCGAGTACTTGAGCCCTTCTCTTAAGACGATGCAAAGACTATTTTCCTACAACTTGTGGCGGTTAAATCTCCCTTAAAATGATAACCCGTCTTTTCTCCTAAAAACAATCAACCAACTACCCTAAATCCGTAGGAACTTTGACCACAGTCAAAGAACTCATCAAACCCTTTAGGGGAACTACAGATACTCTGATTCCACTCCCGTAAGGATATGTAGGCATAAGATGCGATATCTTATCAAGTATACTTAGAAATAAACCCCTAGGTCTTTTACCATTAAGCAGATAAACCTTAACAATAAACAAACATAAAACAAGAGGTTCCTGTAGAGTACTACAGAAACTTAGGATGCTAGCACCTTCCCTAAGTTTAACCGACCCCCGAACCTATAACTCTCTAACCTTGCATTTGCATTGCATTGTGGGTATTTCGATTTTTATCCCTTCCTTTGGACAAATCAAAGTTCGGTTGTAATGAATTAAGATTCAAGCTCATTAATAGTTTGTTATCAAATTTCACCGCGACAGAAATGGCGTCTTCACTGGGGAATTCCTTAGTGGGTTTCCCTAACTTGTCTTGTTTGTTTATATTTGCTTATATTTGCTTAATTGTTTATTTGTATATTCATTTGTTTCTTACCTTTGGGTTGGTGCTCTTGAGTGGTGAGACAAAGTCCTACACCCGGACTTGAGTGAACTTAAGATAAGATAGTGATATGTTCAAAGAGGCTTATAGGGGGTAGAATCCCGACCAAGCTGACTTGAAAATCACGCTCAATTGAGGCTCTCTCGAAAGTTGTATTGTTGAACGAGTTCTTAATCGTGAAAATATGCACTATATTCGATGTTGGAGCCTATGATATTGAGGACCGTAGTTACCTTAACCCCACTTTGACCTTTATTAGGATGTAGTGTGGGGCTATGAGGGGGTACCCCCGAAATAGTGCTACGCGATGCTATACTCAAAAGAAGTTCTCTTGAGAATATTATTAACCCCCGAGTACTTGGGAAGTTGATAATATCCGAAATATGGGCTAATGACTTTGGGAACCTTATTCGAACCTTGTTCTGCAGGTACAATAAACCTTTAGTCCACAAACTTTGGGAATGGGTATACCCTTTGGCTCCATGCTCGTTGCAAACCTAGGGTCTCCCTTGTTTGTTTATCTTTGTGCATCTATGTGCTTACTTGTGTTTGTTGCATCCATAAAGCATCATATTGCATTTGGTTTCATGGAATCCCGAGTTTATTTATAAACATTATAGAAACCAATAGGGATTACAAAAGAAAACATTTTGAAATATTCTTTTAAGAGTCCTAACTTGGATGACCTAAGGAAGTTTAAAGGCACTGATTGAAGAATCAAGAAAACTCAAAAGGACAAATACAAGAAGCCTCCATTATCCTTGAAGATCAATGGAATTTCAAAATACCTTCATCGATATTGAAGATCCAAGAATGTTAAGAGATTCCTTTCTCATTTTCCAACAAGAGGAAAAGAAAGATGGAGGATTTATCTTCCTCTATCAGACTACTCTTTAGACGTTAATCATCGATAAAAGTCCAATTAGAAGAACAAATCAACAAGCGCAATGAAGGACTTCCTTAGGGCTTTATTAGCTTTTATTTAGCTATTATGTCAGAACTCTTATAAGAATATTTATTTGTAATCCGATATCAAAAAATAATAAATGAATTTTTCTTTGGTATTCTGTAACGTTTATAAAAGCTTGAGTTTCGTGAAGCCTTCCATTTCTGCATTTTGCATAGCATCCTGCATTTAGCATTTTGCATATGCATGTGTCTCTCCTCTTCTGTGGCTCATCCGGTCTTCTGTCTTTGTCTGTCAGTTGACATCTCGACCATCTGACCGAGCTTGAAGTATTATTGAAGGATAGCAAAGAGAACATAAGATATGGATTCCATGACTGGTTTCAGAGTAAGGACTAATCCGTTATTTGATCTCCCCTCTGACAATGTTCAGCAAGTGGGTGTTCCTACGCAACCTCAGCCTGTGCAAGATAACTTGCTTGTTCAAGTTGTTAGAAGAGTTTCCCAGTTTCCACAGTGTGTACCTAATCTCCAGAATGTCCGCATTGATAAGAAAAAGGATGATCCTGGATTCATAGCAATGGAGAAATAATTTCGTGATCTTAAAGAACAATTGAAAATAGTGAAAGAAGCTAATGCATCTGATCTTGATGCTCGTGACTTATGTCTGGTTCCAGGTGTAATTATTCCTCCGAAGTTCAAGATGCCTGTCTTTGAAGTGTACAAGGGTCTTAGTTGTCCAAGATACCATTTGACGATGTTTTTTCGAAAGATGGCTGCTTATGTTGACGATGACGAATTGATGATGCACTGCTTTCAAGAAAGCTTATCTGGGGCATCCTTGATATGGTATATGAAGCTACTAAGGAACTGTATTCAATCTTGGAGAGACTTAGTCGATGCTTTCGTGAAGCAATACAATTATAATTTGGACGTGGCTCCAGACAGTGATCAACTAGAAGGAATGAGTAAGAATGATGAGGAATCTTTCAGGGAATATGCTCAGCGATGGAAAGAGTTGGCAGCCCAAGTTCATCCACCACTTCCGGAGAAAGATTTAACCAAGATGTTTCTAAGAACACTGCCAGACTCTTATTATGTTAGGATGGTAGGTGTTGTACCATTAGACTTCTCCAAAATTGTGGAAGTTGGAGTAAACATTGAGAACACGCTCAAAAGTGGAAGAATCCGAGATGACTCGAACAGCCAAGCTAATGAAGAAATTTCAATTGATGATTCCCTAGAGGAAAGAAGCATTGATGTTAATGCAGTTTGTGATTCCTCTCAAATCATGCCAGATCCCGTTCCTGTACCTTATCCTCAACATTAGTATGTGGCGCCTGCTCAGCGCAGACGACGACTACCTCATAAACGAAGATTAACTTCTCCAAATCAGCATCAGAATTGACAGGTTTGAAGACGGTTTCAGAATCAGAAGACACCTCTGAGTGTTCTGAAAGAAGAAACTCGTTGGTTTGATCTTATCCCAATGACTTACAGTCAACTATGGTCTTATTTTGCTAGAAACTCAGTAATGACTCCCAGAAAGACTAGAATCATGAAGTCTCACCCACCGTGGTTCAACTCGAACGCCAGCTGTGAATTTCATGATGGAGTGTTGGGGAATTCAATTGAAGAATGCAAAGTTTTTCAAGACAAAGTCCAAGAAATGATAGATGATGAAGTGTTGACTTTCAAAGGAGGAAGCCCGGTCGTGAATGGAACCTCGTTACGCTGATATAAGTGAAAACTCCAGGAGATACTGAGAAGGGCTCATCATTTATTTTCTTCGTTTGCTTCTGTGTTTTATTTCTTTGATGAAAAGCATAATTGGCATGTAAGAACATGTTATTTTGAATAAGTAATGCGATAAATGTTTGTCTTGAAGAAACCCATTTTTGGTCACTCAAATTTTTTTATATACAACTTATAATGCCAACTTTATCCATTTTTTCCTCACTTCGGTGAAGAATTGGAAGGAGGATGATGAAGTAAAACGCAAGGTCTCTTGATGTATGCTTTGAATAAAACCTACTGATAATGTAAGGCGTTTTTTTCAAACCTTCTAAACACTAAAGACATAAGGAAGTTAAATCCTTTTTAACCCTTTTCAACCTCATTTTTAACCTGGGGCAATTTTCAGTCAGCTCAATTGAACACTTAAAACCTTTCAAAAAATGAACATCTTTCAAAATGGATGGGTACAAGTATGCTTTGACCCTTATACCTTTGTTTTACAAATCGTAAACTAAACCTTTATATAACCTTCAAAAGTCCTTATTGAAGTAAGGTTTGATTCGAAAGCATACTCAGTGAGATAATGTTTCCTGACTCCTATGAGGTATGCTCAGCTTTTTATATTGGCTTTATAAATTAAATTTATGTCCTAACTAGTGACTTTGTCACAAGTTGTGATATCTCTTTTCAAAAACTTCAAGACAAGCATGTGTTGCATTAACAGTATCGAAATTAACATTTCTGACTCGCTAACTTTGCTTGATATCTTAGAAAGGTTACTTGGGATGGCTTTACATCTTAGAAGGTCTGCATATGAACATCACCGATTAAAACTTGAAGACTCTGCTGACCTGGGGCAGGTTCTTTCCAAGTGGTTTGATTTGTGCAAATTCAACTTCGCCTGAAGAGCTATGTTTAAAGACTCAATTATAATACCATCAATCAGAGCCAGTTACGTCGAGATTCGGCGAATCTCTCTAAAGAGTTTGAAAACAATGGGACGCCATGTTTTCTGTAAAATCCTCTTAGGACGTATTCTTCTCATAACCATTTGACTTGGGGCATCTGAGAAGCGAAGATTATATTATCCATTCACAATACATGTTGTTCAAATGGCGACTACCATTACAATTCCTCAACACACAACATTCTTCATGACCCGGTAAATTTTACTTTTGGTGGCCATGATGATTCTCCGATGAAGCTTTTCGATACAGAATTCCCAGTAATTTGCTCAAACTTCACTCCCCCAATGAAGTGGATATTATTTATAATCCTCAGTGAATCTTCTCCAACTTCACCTTCCTAGTGAAGTGGACGTGTTTTACTCCTCAATGGATCTTTTACAACGCCAATCTTCTCCAGCGAAGCGGATGTTTATTTCATCCCCGTTTGAAGTTTCGACTACGACGTATTCAACAGTTATACTATCCAGGTTTCCCCTTTTAGGTGGATATTTATTTTATCCCCTGTGAAACCTCAGCTCGGGTATCTCCATCTACTCCAGTAAGAATCTCTCCAGTGAGGTGGATATTTATGTTATCCACAAGGTTTCTCCAATTATGAGATTGATCTACCCCTGGTAGATCTTTATTCTCGTCTTCAACAAGACTTATCAAGATGTTATGCCCCCAAGTGGAATGTTCTCTATTCCCCACATGAGTTTTAAGACCTTAAAGCAGGATTGTGATCCCATATTCGGTTCTCCACCTATCCATAGTGGTACTTCTATCTTTGAAGATTGGTCGGATGTTTGCTTCGAGATGTTTATTTCTTCTCCGTTTTTCTCTGTTCGTTTGTTTTGTCAGCATGAGCATACGCACAGCATATAGATAGATAGCATGGCATACGCATTTTGCATCTTTTTGTCGGTTTGTTCTGTCACCATTGTTTGTGGCTGGGTCGCGTCTTCTCCTTCCAATTAGAGTTGTCAGCCCTAAGCAGAAATAGCACAACATTTTTGTTTCCCCACAGAGTTCAATCCTCGTGGAAGACGGTTGCTTTAGTTAAATTTCCGTTTGAGATCATACCTCGATGGTCGAGTCTTACTTGACAGTTTCTCTTCAGTTATTTCCTGAATTGAACTTCAGACCTTGACAATCACATTGTGGGCCCTCCAACTTTTGAATATTGGATTCAGCGTGCATTTATTTTGCACTTTGCTCCCCAAAGAAGAGTCTCTATGAAGATTATCATTGAAGACAAGTTATTTCTCCAACAATATTATCATATTTCCTCGACAATTTGCATCCAGATTGTAAGTAACCTCTTTATTTGAGCAACTCGTTTGATCAGGATCTTATTCAAAACGACAAATGACAGTCTCCTCAAGACGGTCTGCCCATCGCCAGTGATTATCGACTTGAAAACCTTACAGATATTTCTCTTTATTTGAGAATTCACACAGCAAGGATGCTCCTCGGGAATGTATTCCCCAGCGAATTCATCACACAAGTATTTCCATCAAGCGACATCTCCCCATAGAAGTCGAGGAAGTTTATCACATTAGTCTCTCTTTATTTGAGAAGACATACTTTACAATTCAACCGACTCACATCTCTCCTGAAGATCCCCGGTAAAGTTTTGCAACCTTCAGTACATATGGCTTACAGCCGAAAATCTACAACAACATCTACAATCTCCATGACTCTACAAACTACAAAATCTACAATACCCCTATGAGATGCTCTCACGAGTCTTCATCATTTTGGGTAAGAACTGAGACCCGTTCATGGCAAACACACCATGAAGCATGGGAAGTCATTTCAAGGAACTGAGACCCGTTCATGGCACACAAACCTTGAAGCGTAGGGAGGTTTATCTATCCTTTCGACATTTATTCAAAGGTATCTCTTTTCCTGGCTAATCTCGACAGAAGGTTACCAGTAGACCTCAGCAGTAGGTATGTCAATTTCATTTCCTAGCTAATCTCGGCAGTAGATTCCCATAAGACTTCGACGGAAGTATATCTCCAGCAGCTTCAACATAGAATCTCGGAAGTAGATTCCCTATAAGCTCTTAACAATAGACACTTTGGCAAAAGTACTCTCACATTAAAGTTACAAGTCTCGACAGTAGACTTCTTCAGCGGATAATTACATTTAACCTGTACCGTAGGTTCTTCAAGTAGGATTTTCTCACCAATGTCTTTGCGATATATTCACAGATACCTTATGATTGCCAATCTCTCCTCGTGGAGTCTCGCTTTATTGAGCCTGTTCCTCGTGCGTCGCGTCTAGTTCCTCCCCTGTGGAATCATCTCTCCCCAGGATCGTCCTGTCTTGCCTTCTCATATCATTGCATATCATATGCATTCAGTGGTTTCTTAAGGCCAAAAATTCGTGCAATGTTCGTATTTAAGTCCCTCCTATCTCGTCGAGACGAAGATTTCAATCTCCATATCTCCGGATATAAGTAACTTAAATAGGGGCATCTGTCGCACCCTAATTTTTGACCATAAGATCCCACCTCCTCGCGCTCGTTTTTTTATTTTATTTAAGTCCATCATTCCTACTTTAGCTAACCACTTAACCAGTTTTTTGTTTTGTTTTATGAAGTAGGTTGTTGCCGAATTTTAGTTTTCTTTCTAGATACGAGGGTCTCATTCTTGAACGCACTGATTTTTAACAAGAGAATATTTGAAATTGCACTACGATGTTTTCATCATTCAAGAGGCCTAGTGACGAAGTATTTCCATGCGATTTTTAGTAAATTCACTTCCAAGATTCAAGGATGGATTCCAAAGTGTCATTATTTGTCACCGTATAAGACTCAAGTTTCTTACTTCCATTCAGGATTGTTAAGTGCGAGAAACCTCAAGTTTAGTATCTTTGATACGACTTTGAAGCATTAAAATGATTTGTCTATCATTGAGATCCAAGCTCACAAATACGAAAGCTCAAGAAGGTTTGTACCAAGATATTTGGTGATTAATTCAAAGCATCACAAATGGCCTTCAAAGATAATGGTCATGATAAAAATTAAAAGCATCATTCCAATTTTAAAACTCAAGAAGCTTTGGCCATTCTCATTGTGATTAAAATCCAAGTCTTATTGCTTTAGCCAAATTCAAAACATACTACAAGATCGAAAGAGGTACAAATTTTGAGGATTTGTTCTTACGAATTAGGTCAAAACGTGTTAACAAGTTCAAATCCTGAAGTTTCACCTTAAAATTCAAATTCCACATCAAGGTTCTTAAAATCCAAGGGTACTTCATAAAGAAATTAGAACATAAGAATTTTTGGAGGTTAGAATTTAAATTCAATCTAAAATCCACTCTGATCCATGACGTGATACAAATTTACAAATTTGGTACAATTGTGAAATGGTGTTTTCTTGGCAAAAGAGTGTTTTTCTCCGAAGTCGACATTCCGACATTTCTTTGTGTTGTTGGACTTGGATTTTCCCAAGCTACCAATTTTGGAGGACATCGTCTGTCAAGCAGCTATCAGACTGTCCAAAACGGGTCCCCAACAGATTTGTTTCTTTCTTTACATAGCTACCAATTATGAGATGCGAGGTTTCAATTTGCCGTTCCTCTTCCAATACTCAGCCTGCACCAGTTAACAAGGAAATAAAAAGCAGCCATCAATACTCAAGGAAAGTTAAACCGCCATTAAGAAAGCAAACAGGAAGTTTAGAGAAAAAACCTTTTCTCTTATTCTCACTGTTCGTGAAGACTGCATGAATTGTACAAAGGCTATCTGGTTGAAGTTTCACAAGAAATGACGACAACTATGGTTGTCGCTTCGCCCACCGTTAATCTCCATTTTACCAAATTCCCTATTCTTCATCGTTCTCCCTCGTATCAACCTTCATGTAGATTACGATATCGTCTTGCTCCTAGTAGAGGATTGAACCTTAGTTATTACCAGAGTTGTGTCTCTCACAGATTGTGTTTTTTGAATTCTAAGTGTTCCATTACAAATACTGATGTACAATTGGAATTGGATCATGCTAACATCATTGATGGAGATAAAAATGAAGAAGTGTTCAATTCTCCAACCTGAATGTCCTGTGCCAATTAAATTCAATACAGACATTCTGCTCTCTGAGGGGACATTTTTTTAAGATTCTCTCTTGACATTGTTCCTACCGGTTTTGTCTAAGGAGGAATAGCATGCTCTTGCATCCACTCCAGCACACCCTGTCGCGCTATATGCTTTCTATTCTAGTTGCATTGTTGCAAATTTTGTGGAGCAGCTTTGGACGTCGCCTTCTGCCATTGCCTTGATTAATTTAAGCCTCTTGCCAACTCCTGTGATGGGTTTCTTCACAAAAGTGGCTATAATTATTGGTGGCCCCTTGGTTGGAAAAATTAACGAACCATTTGCTGAAGCCCCTGCACAAAGAAACCAACAGGACATTTTATACATCAGAAGGAAGACTCCATTTGTTTAGATGATTGGATTATTGATAAAAGCAATTCAAGATGATGGCACTATTGCTACCTGTGCTCATAATCACCAGGTTATACAGATAGGCTTTGACGACTTACCGTGCCGTGAAAGAAAGAACGTTTACATAATCCTGAAGTAGCTGTTAGAAAGAGCGAGTCGAATCTCGAGCCATAGCAGCTGCCGAGACAAGTGATTGTTGCAGGGAGTCTAACACATGCTATCACCCTGAGGTTTGCTACTAACCGCACCTACCACGCATTGGTTCGTCATGCCACCGATTCTGATCCATGACCTGCAATTGTACACCATACCAGTTGAGTAAATTTGATAGATATAGGCAAATAGGAGCTTGTAAACCGAGAAGCATAGCTCCAAACATCCGCCGACACGACTCGAAAAACAACGTTTCTAAGTCTCCAACCTGCATTCCGATGAAGGATATGATAATCAATCAAATTTAGAACAACTTACAACAACAGTCATGATGAATCGAAGAAGAGAACCGAAATCGTTTACTTAACAGATTCTGAAGAGATACCTGCAAAAGGTCAACAGAGAAAAGAAGGAGTATTTACGACGACAACTTCATTATGGTATAGCTCCGAGGGCACGGTTAACACGGACAAACAGTGGTCCATACGCTATCGTTTCTCAAATTCTTTCATCTTGCACAAATACAGTTATCCCTGAAATTTTAAAGCAACGTAAATCATCAAGCAAATTCATAATACAAAGGAATCAACCTTCTGTTACCTTCTTTGATGGAATTGATGGGCTGAACAACTCACAACTCATTGTGTCCATGTTGCTTGCTTTCGCCTTGCTGGAGCAGACAACACCTGTGGACTGGTTACTAAAACAGAGCAACCGAGATATCGATAATCAGATCATTGTCACTTTTTTTTTAGCCACCGTGCCAATATTTGATACGGGAATATGAGGCAGCAGCGGAAGAAGATTTCGAGTTTGAAAGTACTTACAAAATCTCTGGTACGACTTTGACCCAGTGTACTAAGGGAAAGACGGAAGCTCCAGGTGACTGCAATTCACTTAACCAGAAGTGTTGCATTGTGACATCCTTCCGCCTGCACATCTCCATTGCACTTCAATAAAGCAAGTTCCTTTCCCCATTTGGCTCAACATGAAACCTGAAAGAGATACATAATGAGTTCTCAACGGGAAAAGAACACAAAGTTCAAAAGTGAGATAATGGAATCAATACCTTTCCAAGACAGGATTGAGACAAATCAATTAGTTTCCAAAACCGTATTAAACATAAATCAAAGAATGGGGGTAGAATCAAGAACTTAATTTCTAAGCAGAGCATGTATCATCTGGAAAGGAAACAAATTCAAGGCTAAGAAATTAACGTATCAAATGAGTTCAAAGTGCGATTCAATGGATTAATCAAAAGGAGAAACATTTCAAGATTGTTTTTTTTCTTGTCAAAATCAACAAGGAATGCATTTAATGACATTCAATCCAGATTTTTTTCCGAAGATTATAAGAAGGGGGAGCAACACACAAATTGGGGGCGGATTCACAAACACAGAAAAAAAATCCATACAACATACACAAACAACAATCCCCTCAAACTAGATTCAAAAAATACGCAGCGAATCCGTAAATCCAAAAATTGTAAAAAGAACTTACCTTATTTTGACGGTCGTTGTATTTCAATCCCGTCAAAGTTCCACCGACAACCGCAAAGTATCCATCGCCAGCCATCCATCAGAACCTTTCATCCGCTATCCACTCAAGTATCTCTTCAAATGGGTAAGCTCGTTCTCTAACTAACTCCTTTTTGATGTTTTGGTTTAACTCTGCTACTCATTGCCTCTTTTACTTTGAATTTCATGGAACAAATGAGAGAAATGGAAGACGAAGAGCAAAAGAAGGAGAACGAAGATGAGAAGACGGTGAAGTGAGAAAAGAGGAAGACGGAGGGAGAGGGATCGAGCGGAGACGGAGAGGGAGGGTTGATTTGGAACCCTAGGATTTTGCTTTTTTTGTTTTGTATTTAATCATGTATGTGCTCACCCACACAACTATTTTACACCCGCACACACATCACCCTTCGATGCACTCTGATCACCATCTCACGGCCCGTATGAACGCCCTACCGTAACCCCACGATACACCCGCATACGCCTACCACACTCGATTACACGCGCCCCCTTTTTTAATCCCTTAATTACCATTTAATCATTTCTAAACCACTAATCAACTCTTTTAATTAATAATTAATGACCCTAATTTAATTAACTAACCTTTATCACCTTTTTAATATAGCAAATCCTTTTATTAATCAACTAATTTAGTTTTAATCAACTTTTTATTAAAATCAAGATAATGATATTTTAAATTTAATCCTTTTATTTAATCCATTAATTTAATATTAACTTTCGGTAATCTTTTAATATACTTGTCTTTTTCAATTAATTAATAATTTTAGGTGGCCTTTTTATTTATAAATAAAAACTAAATAAATCCTTTTTATAAATAAAAAACCTTTTTTTTCTCAATTTAAATAGCTTGTATATAATGACTAAAAGCTTTTTTTTAATAAGAAAATCTTTCTCCTAATTAATTGGTATTTATAATAATAAAAACTTTCTTTCTTTACAAGTCACTATTTATCATTTCCAACTAGCAATTTAATTAACTTATCGTCTAAACCCTTTTATAAAAATTAAATTAACTTTTTTCTTAAAATCAACCTCACCTATGACAAAATATAACTCCTAATAAATCTAACCTTTTTTCTCTTAAAATCAGTTCATATAAAATCAATCTCACTAAAAATAATCAGATAACCTTTTCCTTAAAAACAATTTCACTCTGACTTTTATTGAAAATTAATCGACCTATAATCATAACTAATATAACCTTATCCTAAAACCAATTCATATAATCCAATTCAGTGCCTTTTCTTAAAACAAAGATAATACAACCTTTTCTTTTAAATTAAATCAATTTCGCCTAAAATGAACCAATATCGTAAAACTCGACCAACCGTTCACACATTCACAATTCACTCTCACACACTTCAGCGCTTTCATGCGTATGTGTATGCTTTACTTACTTGCCCTTTACTATTTCCGCAATTTATTTATTTCCGTAATTTTCATTGCCGCATTTATATTCTCGCATCGCATTCCGTCCAAAGGAAAAACCTACACATGATTCAACAATTGTGTGTAGTGCACATCATTTGCATCATACTCCCACTTGATCCTTGATCCCATTCAAGTCGATCACTTAAGATAGATCCTACCCCATAGGAAGGACCTTCTCTTTACAACATAGAAATAAACAATACATCTCAAAACATACAATATTCAAACATAATAGAGAAATAGATGTTAATCATCTTAAGCGAGATAGAATTTCCACCCCACATCAATACAATCAATACCGTAGGAACTTTGCCTTAAGAGAGATAGAGGCGTACATCGTCGATCAGTATCCGAGTACTTGAGCCCTTCTCTTAAGACGATGCAAAGACTATTTTCCTACAACTTGTGGCGGTTAAATCTCCCTTAAAATGATAACCCGTATTTTCTCCTAAAAACAATCAACCAACTATCCTAAACCCGTAGGAACTTTGACCACAGTCAAAGAACTCCTCAAACCCTTTAGGGGAACTACAGATACTCTGATTCTACTCCCGTAAGGATATGTAGGCATAAGATGCAATATCTTATCGAGTATACTTAGAAATAAACCCCTAGGTCTTTTACCATTAAGCAGATAAACCTTAGCAATAAACAAACATAAAACAAGAGGTTCTTGTAGAGTACTACAGAAACTTAGGATGCTAGCACCTTCCCTAAGTTTAACCGACCCCCGAATCTATAACTCTCTAACCTTGCATTTGCATTGCATTGTGGGTATTTCGATCTTTATCCTTTCCTTTGGACAAATCAAAGTTTGGTTGTAATGAATTAAGATTCAAGCTCATTAATAGCTTGTTATCAAATTTCACTGCGACAATTGCTTCTGCCCAAAAATGTTTAGCCATATTTGTCTCATTGATCATGGTTCTGGCCATTTCTTGTAATGTTCTATTCTTTCGTTCTACAACTCCATTATGTTGAGGAGTTCTAGGACAAGAGAATCATGTGCAATGCTATTTTCTTTAAAATATTTTTCAAAAGATTTATTTTCAAATTCACCACCGTGATCACTTCTAACTTTGACAATATTAAATTTCTTTTCATTTTGGACTTGATTGCAGAAATCAAAAAATACAGAGTGAGACTCATCCTTGTGCTTTAGGAATTTTACCCATGTCTATCTGTTGTAGTCATCAGCGATGACAAGCCCATACTTCTTGCCTCTGATGGATGTAGTTTTCACTGGTCCAAACAGATCAATGTGCAGAAGCTCTAATGGTCTAGAAGTAGAAACAACATTCTTTGGTTTGAAAGTGGATTTTGATAATTTTCCTTTCTGACATGCTTCACAAAGAGCATCTGAGTTGAACTTCAACTTAGGAAGTCCTCTGACCAGATTGAGCTTGTTAATTTGAGATATACGTCTCATGCTAACATGTCCCAGTCTTCTATGCCAGACCCATTGCTCATCATTAACAGACATAAGACATTTAACATTTTGACTTTTCAATTCTGAAAGTTTTATTTTATAAGTGGTGTTCTTTCTTTTACCATTAAAGAGGATTGATCCATCTTTCTGACTAACAGCTTTGCAACATTTTTTATTAAAGATAATATCATAACCATTGTCACTTAATTGACTTATGGACAATAAGTTATGAGTTAATCCTTCTACAAGCAGAACATTTGAGATAGAAGGGAGGTTACCATTATCAACTGTTCCAGAGCCAATGATCTTGTCCTTTTGGTTTCCTCCAAACTTCACGTCTCCACCAGATCTAAGTTCCAGACTTTGGAACATAGACCTTATTCCCGTCATGTGTCGTGAGCATCCAGAGTCCAGGTACCAGGACTAGTGTCTCAACCTTGCTGCTAAGGACATCTGCAACATAAATTATTTTATCCTTAGGTACCCATATCTTTTTTGGTCCTCTGGGGTTAGTTGTTCTGAAGTTCTGCCTGAACTTCTGTCCACTAAAAGCAGTTGTGTTCTGATGCAGCTTAGGTGTATTAAAAATTGTGGTGTTCTGATCTGAACGTGTGTACTTTATGTCATATGAGTGACCAAATTTAAAATGAGAATACAAAGGAGTATAATTGATAATTAACTCATCAACATGTTTTGGATTTGATTCCTTCCCAGAAGATGATTCATATCCAATCCCTTTTATGTTGTTCATACCTACACCATAGATTATAGAAGCCATTTTGCTTCTGTCTATACTTCTGGACAAGAACCTTTGAAAACTATGGTCATACTCTTCTAAAATATTTTTAGAGCTAGACGTAGTATCTGTTTCAGATATTTGTTTAGCTTTTTCCAATTCAATTTTAATTTGAAAATTATTTTCTTTTTGAAAATTATTTTCTTTCAGCTCAGCAATTTCTGATTTCAGCTGACCAATCTCAGATGCAAGACTGCTTTGCAGCTTCTTGTATTTGAGTCTGATCTTACTATAGTTTTCACATATTTCAGATAAGCTTTCAATTAACTCATCTCTGGTAAGATCAGCAAATACCTCTTCTGAATCTGATTTTAATCCAGATTCAGATGATTCTTCATGCTCCTCTATGTCAGCCATTAGTGCAACGTTTGCACATTCGTCTTCATACTCTGACGAGGCTTTAGAATAGGGACGGCAAAAAAATCCGTACCCGCGGATATCCGCGGATAAAATCTGCCACGATATGGGACAGATAGTTTAATGGATATTCGCGGATAAAATAAATGGATATTTAAATACCTGTTTGTTAATGGATATGGATACAGGTTTAATGATATTCATGCCCGCGGATATCCATATCCATTAATAAGTTATAAAAATCATTTAAATATTATTAATTTATTATACCTTATCTTTTCATCTTCTAAAAAATAACTAGTCTTCTTATTTATTTATTTTTTAAAAAAAAAATTCATTAAAGAAAACCTTTCACATTTCATTCAAATTCGATTAGCCATTTCATATTTAAACTCTTCATTATTTTATATCCCACTTCAACAATTTCATAGTCCAACCAACTAGTGTCGTCGTTCCTCTATCAAACCAGTGTCTCCCTTCCTATTCCTCCATCGTCTGCTCTTCCATTGTAACCCACAATCACAATATCTTATTTTTTTGTTAAAAATGAAATGTCTGGATATTATGTTTGGATCTAATTATGTTTTGGTGAATAAGAAGAAAATTGATGTGATGAAATTTTATTTTTAAATTAAGAGTGAATTATAATGATGTTATGTGGTAATAACTTTTTGTATCTTTAAAAGAAGTTTAAAAAATTTCAAAACAAAATTTTCATAAAAAATTATTATCCATGGATATCTGTAAATATTTGCGGATATCGTAAAACCCGCGGATTGCCCGCTTAACGGATATCTGCATGGATATGGGGCAGATATGGATATCATATTTATCCAATGGAGCGGATATGGATATCATAGTATCCGTCCCCATGGATATCCATTTACATCCCTATTTCAGAAGAATCTGAGTCATCCCAAGTAGCCATCAGGACTTTCTTTTTCTTTTCAAACTTCTTCTTGGGTTTATTCTTTTGAAGTTTGGGACAATCATTCTTGTAGTGTCCTGCCTCTTTGCATTCATAGCACACTACTTCCTTTTTGCTAGATCTTCTATGACCAGAGGATTCTCCACGGTGTCCTGGTCTTTTAAATTTTCTGAACTTCTTTTGCTTGTGCTTCTAGAGTTGATTTATTCTTCTGGATAGTAAAGATAGTTCGTCTTCATCTGATGAAAAATCTCCAGAGCTTTCTTCTAGAACCTGAAAAGCTTTAGTTTTAGAGTTTTGTTAGATTTTAAAGCTATGGACTTACCTTTCTTCTGAGGCTCATCTTCCTCTATCTCATGGCTTCTTAAAGAACTGATAAGTTCCTCCAGAGTGATTTTGTTCAGATTTTTTGAGAGCTTTAACGCTATGACCATAGGTCTCCACCTCTTTGGTAAACTTCTGACTATCTTCTTTATATGGTCAGAAATGGAGTAGCCTTTGTCAAGAACCTTCAATCCAGCAGTCAGAATCTGGAATCTAGAAAACATGGTTTCCACATATTCATCTTCCTCCATCTTGAAGGCTTCATATTTTTGAATCAGCGCAGAGCCTTTGTTTCTTTCACCTGCGTGTTTTCCTCATGCGTCATTTTCAAGGACTCAAACATGTCATGCATTGTATCTCTATTGGTGATTTTCTCATATTCAGTATGAGATATAGCATTCAGCAGAATTGTCTTTGCCTTGTGGTGATTCCTGAAGTCTTTCTTCTGTTGATCATTCATTGATTTTCTATCAATCTTTTTACCTTCACCATTAGTGGGGTGAGTGTATCCATCAATAACTATATCCCAAAGATCAGCATCATAGCTAAGAAAGAAGCTTCTATTTTGTCCTTCCAGTAATCGAGTTTTTCTCCATCAAACATAGGAGGCTTTGTGTTGATTCTGTCTTCTCTTCATATTTGTTGTTCAACTCAGCGTTAGCGTTGTTTGAAGATTCAGCCATATTAAATCAAAGAGTTTTCCAACCGGATCTTTTCTCTGTCATTGTTAAGTGATAGCACTCAGAACCGTGCTCTGATGTCAACTAAAGGTAGGAAAACACTTAGAAAGGGGGGTTGAATAAGGGTTTTAAGAACAAATAAGGCAATAAAAATAACAGGTATTTTTATACTAGTTCGTTTGAACTCAAACTACTCCAATCCACCCGGCCAAGGTGATTTCGCCTCTTTCAAAAGAGGACTTAATCCAATAATCAAAAAATGATTACAATCTTTTCACTAAGACAAACTTGTCTTAGTCTTCTTGAGAATACTGACCACAACTTGGTCTCTCAAGGATCTTTTACAAAGTAATACAATAAAGTGTGTTTAAGTGCTTCTAAGAAAAGCTTTTTCACAACAGTGATTTACACAAAATGAAGATCAATGAATTTTCAGCAAAGTATTACGTTGTAGAATGTTGTTGTTGTCTTTTATGGTTGTTTTTTGAATTGCTGTTGAAGATTTGTTTAAATACTTCACACACATTTCTCAAATAGTGTGCACATACACAAAAGAGGAGTGTTTAGAGATGTCCTTTTTGTTCTGAAATCATGTGTCATACACAAAAGAGGAATAGCGTCGTTGGATGTAGACAATGAGTATTGCAACAGATCTTTCTTAATCAGCATATTTTTAAATGAAACAAATATGGAAATATTTCCTACATCAGATCCTCTGATGATGTTCCATTTTCTTCTTATTAGAGTAACTCTCTTCCAGAGTTCTGATGATGATCCATTTTCTTCTTATCAGAGTAACTTTCTTCCAGAGTTCTGATGATGATCTATTTTCTTCTTATCAGAGTAACTCTCTTCCAGAGTTCTGATGATGATCCATTTTCTTCTTATCAGAGTAACTCTCTTCCAGAGTTCTGCAGCTTAGTGCTAGCGTGATTGTTTTAACAAACTGTTCATCCAGAGGAGCGCTTTAGATCAGAGCAGATCTTCGCTCTTACATGTTTATCCAAATGTATCACTTTGTTACTAACGTTTCAGAGCCTTATGTGTTTTAATTCTCAGAGCCTCTGCAGATGCAGCATTGAGTTTAGTACACTCAGAGTTTTCTGAATCTTCACTTTATACTCTACGCTCAGAGCCTTCTGTAGCTTTCGCTTTTTACCAAACGCTCAGAGTCTTCTGCGTGTTGTAGCTTAACGTTCAGAGGAATACTCCGTTTAGAGGAATATTTATTATGTTATCTGAAACAAAAACACTTGAACAAAATTAGAGTATATATTTTCTCCATACAAAATTTCATTATTGTTATCATCAAAATATTTAGATATATTAAGAACCAATCTGTGTTCTAACATAAGCATCTGTAGTACTCTACAGAAACCTCTTGAAATATTTGTGTTTTAGATAAAAACTAAAGGATAAAAGATGGGAAAAGTAAGGAGAAGAGGTGGACCTAAAGGTTTCTATCACTAGGGTGAAAAGGTTAAAAAATAAAAAGGTGGCTCGCTAGGATCTCGCAATCCTATGCATATGTATCCTTAATAGGAAGTCAGAGCAATCATAGTTCAGAGACTACGGGTTGTTAGGTTTTAAGAACCAAGTACAACAATAAAGATAGGTAAAGAAAGATGGAATCATACAAGAAGTAAACACATGACAATAAGTCAGTAAACAATCCTCTTCCCGGATTAGGTCACAAACATAGAAATAAAGCAACTGATACATGGAAAATCATCATGTAAATGGCGTCAAATAAAGACACAAATATGGTACATGGGAAGAACATCATGTATAGTCAAACAAATAAGAAATCACATAATACACATGGCAAAACATCATGGTAATCAGACAACGAAAAGTCAACAAAAATACACATGATGAAGCATCACGGTATCAACAAATAGAATCGACAAAACACACATGAAAAAACATCATGTGAGTCAAGCTAAATGATATCAACAAACAGAAAATACATGCAAAGCATTGTGTATAAACATCAACAGAGTATACAATACACATGGAAAAACATCTTGTGAAAACAACGGGCAATATCAACAACAGTCACGGCAAGGCATCATGAATGACAAATAGAAAGTACACGGCAAAGCATCATGTGAAGTCGACAAACACATGGTAAAACATCATGTGAACATCAATAGAAGGCAACAAATACATACATGGAAAAGCATCATGTTGAAGTGATAACAAATAAAATCCACAAACATTCACGGCAGAGCATCGTGATCAACAAATAAAATCCACACACATACACGGTAAAACATCGTGTAAAATTCTCAAACAGTCACGCCAAAATATCGTGTAGTCATCAACAACAAAAGTATGACAGGTAATGAACTGAAGCATCAAGTATCATCAACATGATTCATCAAGTATCAAAATTCATGAATAATACCAAAACCTAAATAAAATAAATGCTAAAAAATAAAATAAAGGAAAAATAACTTATTTTTGACATTTTAATAGTTAAAAATAAACAAGAAATGAGAATATTAAAATGTTTTTTTTTGTCTTTTTAATATATTATGAATATTAAAAAAATAGAAAGAAAAAAAATAAATCAACCAAAACAGGGAAGTGCAGCAATGTGCAGATGGTGTGTATAGAAAATTGTCATGGGTCTAATGGAATCCAAATTACAATAACAACAATGTGCAGATGGTGGAATTTTTTTAAAGTAGCAATGTTATAATTTTTATTTACCAAACAAATTATTGTTTCAAAAATATTACCAAAATGGCAAGGTTTGGATTTGGTTTAACGTGCATTCGCCAGATGAATTGGCGAAACAGGCAAAATTGGCTTTGAACCAATTCGCCAAATGGAGTGGCGAATGGGCTTTGTAGAATTTTCTTTGTGGGCATTCGCCCATTCAATTGGCGAATCAGCTTTGTTTTTTAGGGTTTGTTTCATTTTTCAATTTGATACATTTTATAATTTGATACATTTTATAATTTTAATTTAAGTTTGAATAATTTTTAATATATTTATATTTTGATTTTGATTTTAATTATTTTTATATTATTAATAAACTTAAAAAAATTAAGTTTAAAAGTTTAAATTAATTTATGAAATTATAAATTAAAATAAATTGGTTTGCTTGCTAAATTGCCCAGCTTGGGTTTTAAACTTCCCTTATATATTTTTGGGGTGGCATTCTTCAATGGATGTATAGCCACCCCCAGTGGTAATCACTTTGTCATCAAATGCGCATTTCACCTTGCTAGCCTGGGTTCAATCCCTGAGGAGGATCAATCCTTTTTGTATATTATGTTTTTGCTTTTTTTGCATTTTATTTTCACTTGTTGTGATTTATTTGCGCACTAACTTATCACTTTTTAATTATCGTTTTTTTTTTGCTATAAATACGAGCTCAAACACATGTTTGTTTTCACAATATTATTCCTAAAAGACTAAAGTGGTAGTGCGGTTTGAGTTGAGTGGAGTCCCTAATGTCTGCATTTCTAAATCAACGTTCTTCTTCTTCGCCATCAGCATCAGAGGAACCTTTTCCAACGTTTGATATAATGAAAAGAAATGCCCTTATGGTGTTTTCAGCAACAAAGCCTCTGATGAAGGTGCTCCTGTGGAATACGCAGACGTTGGAGCACTTGCACAGGGAACTGAACCGCTGGCTAGAAGGGGATATTGCTCCAGGAGAAAAGATTAGGAAAATTGAGAGGTTGGTGGAGAAGACCGATAGAAACGGAGTTACTCGTGAATGGAGAAAAGTGGAAAATGATGTCGGCGTCCTTGTGATGATGTTGACACCAAAGGAGATAAAGTTGATGGTCGTGATATCGTAGACGCTCTGTTCCAGTGTTTTGTTTTATGTCTTTACTTTGTTGTTATGTTTGTTTAATTTATGAAAGTTAACTGTGCTTGTAATAGAAGGAAATTTGCAGTTACCTCTGCTTGTAATAGAATGAAATTTGATTTTAATCAAATGAAAGTTACTATTGAACTAAATGGACACGTTTACAAATGAAACTATGATCTGCTGCTTGGTCCTACGTTTGGACATGTCGTACGATTGTGTCCTGGTTGCCGACACGAACTACACAATCTCACTAGCTTATCCGAGGTATCCATCTCTGTTCGTATGCGCGTGCTGTTAGGTCGACCCTTCTTTTTTCTGCGCATCAAGTCATTATGCCAAACAATTTGGCCTTCGTATTCCGGCCAATAGTCTTCCTTTGCCAACACCTGAAAACTGCATGAGTAGACATTGCATAGACTTATGACTTGGTGAACTGCAGAAAGAAGGTTGGTTGGGTCCTGGCGCGCCTTCGAACAAGCTGCTATGACATGAGAGCAAGGCATACGGAATGCTTGAAACTTTCCACAATCACACCAGCTCTTATCTAATTCAACACGATAACATCCCCTGGCCCTTCCTTCATTGTGATCTATAGCCTCGGCAACACTGAACCAACCAGCTGTACGGTCAAATATTGTGACCACGTGGGTGTTGGCTTTGCCAGCTTCGTCTTTCATGAATTTCATTGCAGTATCGCTGTACAGCTGACCCGATTGTAATACTGAACCCCACTTCGCACGTCTGCTATCAAAAAGTGATCCCATCCTAAAATAGGTTGCCTTTACCAAAGCAGTTATTGGGAGGTTTCGAATTCCCTTGAAAACAGAATTCATTGACTCGACGAGGTTGGTTGTCATGTGGCCCCATCGCACCCCATTGTCGTATGCCCGCGTCCATTTCTCCCTATCAATGCCATCAACCCATCTTAATGCATCCGCGTTGTTCAGTCTGATCTTGTCACGGTAGTATCTGAATGTTGGTTCAGTTAGTGCATACCCCGCGTTCACAACCTTCTTCCGCAGCGTCCTGTCTTTGATCTCCCTCATGAAATTTTGGGCAATATGCCTTATGCAATAGACGTGGGTCGATGGAGGATCCTGCCAACCGTTGTCATGGTTGTTGTAAGCACTCTCGATGGATGGGTGTCGATCGGAGATCAAACATAAGTTAGGTTGGGGAGACACGTAAGAGCGTAGGTTTTTTAAGAAAAAACTCCAACCCCCAGCAGTCTCCCCTTCAACTATGGCGAAGGCTATCGGGAAAATGTTGTTGTTCCCGTCTTGTGCCACAGCCATCAGAAGTGTGCCCTTATATTTCCTGTAAAGTCAGGTTCCGTCAATTTGAATTATAGGTTTACAAAATGCAAACCCTTTGATGCATGGTTCAAACGCCCAAAAGACTTTGTGGAAAATTCCATTTCCAGCAACATAACTCCCGTCTGGTGTACAAGCAGGCATCGTCTCCAATATCACAACAGTTCCTGGAGAGTAGTGTTTAAGGGCTACTAGGAATTTAGGAAGTTCCTTGTATGACTCCTCCTAATTTCCAAACACCATTTCAACAGCTTTATTCCTGGCTATCCAGGCTTTTCGGTACGAAGGAGTGTAGTTGTACCTTTGTACCATATGTGCAATTATGGTACTCACCTTCAAAGATGGGTTGTCGCTGACGACTGATAGAATCTCATCACAAATCAACTTAGAGTTGAGTTTGCGATGGTCTTGCATCATATTCGAGATTATACAGTTGTGGGACGGACCCATTGACCCTATCTTCCAGGAATCGCTTCTCTTCCTGAAAGATGTTGTTAATTTGAACGGGCACTCCTCGTTACGGCAATAGATCATATACTGCGTTGGATTTGAGTGATCAACTCTGTAATCGGCTGACAATTCCATGTGAAACTGTTTGATATCCTGGACACAGTCTTGTTTCGTACGAAACTCGTCACCCTCTTTAAGTTGGCCATGTGTTGTGTAGTTGGGGTTGTAGAAAACATCTGTTGGGGGTTCATCATCAACTAAGGTGATATCAGTCATGTGTTTTGGTGGACAATAGACATGGTCAGGTTGAACTTCATCCTCTGGATTGTTCACCATCTCGTCAACAATGACTTCAGTTGCTTCTTCTTCTTCGTTAACGACATTGACTTCGGGGTGTTCATCTTCAGAATTACAAAAAACTTGTGACGAATCAAGTTGCTGAGACAGTTGTTGTTGTTGTAACGTAACGTATACCATGATTTCTGAGAACCCTGAATACTCGTGAGTGCGGAACATGTTACGCACGTCTTCATCATCTCGCACCTTTAAAGGAAAAAATTTGCACGAATCAAGTCCGCCAAAGAATACTGGGTTTTTTTATATTATTTGGCCAACTGGACCGCACTGCAGTTTTTTTTTTCTATTCTTGACTTCAGGTGTAAAAAATTAGACCTTCTGTCAATTAAAAATATTGTAACTTCCGTGTTTCTGAAAGTGTATCCCGAGACCTCACATTCGAAAGCTTCACCATTCATATGAGCGGCAATCATGTGTTGTGGTGTTTGAGACATTGTGGAAATTATGGTGTTTGAATAATGGAGTGTTTCAATGTTTTAGTGTTTTAGTGTGTTTGAGTCTTTGAGTGTGTTTGAGTCTTTGAGTGTGTTTGATAAGGCTTATAAAATGGCCTTAGTGTTTCTGAATGTTTGAGTGTTTGATAAAGGCTTTATAAAATGGGCTTAGTGTTTTTGCGTGTATCAGTAAAGTTTTGCCTTTCATTTATCACGCATGCTCCATAATCAATAACGTGAACAACAGACTTGATATGAAGTGACAATGCAAAGTTCTGCATTTACATGTGATGTTCAAGTCAGGAATCTCTGTCTGCCTTTCATTTATCACGCATGCTCCATAATCAATAACGTGAACAACAGACTTGATATGAAGTGACAATGCAAAGTTCTGCAATTACTTGTGATGTTCATTTATCACGCATGCTCCATAATATGAACAAAGTATAATATGGAAAATAGTATAATATGAATTAAATCACACATTGACTTAAATATATTATATAATATGATGAAATAAATCACATTACGATGAATAAAAATATTATATAATATGATGAATAAAAAATCACACTATGCAATGAATGAACCACTGTATGATTAGACGCTACACTGAAGGAATCTCCTTTTTTCACATGTGATCTGCATCCCTACATTGACCATGCAGGCCTACGAGCATCTGCTTTCATACATTAGACGGGACACTGCATTACAATAAATGCCATGTAGCCTGTTTGATTAGACGCTACACTGAAGGAATCTCATTTTTTCGCATGTGATCTGCATCCTTTTACAAAAAAGACACTGCATTTACGCATAGTTGAAGTCAAGTGTCAACCATGCACTCACACCACACATATGTCTGTCGCTACTCGAAAAATGCATCGCGCAACGACGGGGAGGCGAAAAGGATAGACAGAAGAGTCGCCACCGAACTTTATTTATCCCATGAGGGGAAAGGAAAATATCGAGAAAACCTTAAGAAAGAAATGGATAAGATGGTCTCGCGACCAAGAACGGGTTCGGAAGCCGGTTATGCGAGGGGAAGGTATTAGCACCCCTCGCATCCATCGTACTCGATGGGAACCTTTTATTTGTCGATGTGTGAATTTATCTGCTTAAACATTATGCTATAAGAAGTGTTCCACAGGGTAAAAGAAAAGGGTATTAGAGACGGGGAAAGAGAGATAACAGAGGGGAGTGGAGAAAGAACGGACTCGGTAGGACTTCGCGGTCCTAGGCCTACGTATTCTCAATAGGTATGAGAAAGTCATAGTCGACGTAGTTCGGGGCTACGGATAGATGGGGGAAAGTGTGCTCGGCAAGGATTGTGGCCCTTGTGCCTACGTATCTTTACTTGAACGACGTAAAGAATCAGAGCAGCCGTAGTTCGGCCTACGAAGTGTTGATGTTTTCATGGATGATGCTATCATGCGTATTCTAGCATTTTAGGTGTTTTGCTGCTCGCATGTGAGGAGACTTATGCGTTACCTGTTTGCGGTAAAATGGACGTAACATATCCTTTTTGAAAGATATAAGGTTTTCGCCGGACGAGGCAAGGTGTCACATTTGATTTGTGAGGTTATTTTTTAGGGACGAGATAGGTCCTCGGATAGTAACCCCTACAGGTAGTACCCGATTCGTTATCTCAAAGTTTTTGTTATAAAAGGGTGTGGCGAACAAGGCGTCTTCGTTTTGAAAGACGAGCGTCGAAACCACCCTCACTACAGTGGGCATCTCGACACTCGAAGAGAAAGAGGTCTACACCCAATCCTCTCTCTTTAATTCAATGCAAAGAGAACTTTATTCTCTTATTAAAGATGTTTTTGGTTTTGAATGGTAAGTGCTTGGCGACAGAGAACCCTACGGTAAACGTCAGCACTCGGGATAGGAGAAGGCCTACGCCTAACCACTCCACGACCATTCAAGTTTTTGTTGCGAAAATAATTTGAAATGCACTCGGTGCGGGACCGAGGTTTTTAGGTGACAAGGGTTGCGGGATGAAGCTGTGAAAGTGAGATGGTGGAAGGAGTTGCGTCTTCGTATTGAAAGACGAGTGTCTAAACCACCCACGCTACAGTGAGTATCTCGACACTCGGAGAGGAAGAAAGTCTACACTTAATCCCCTCTTTTAGTTCAATACAAAGAGAAGTTGATTTTAAGGAGATGAGATTTGAAAATGGATGGGAAGCGTCTTCGTATTGAAAGACGAGTGTCGAAACCACCTTCACTACAGTGGGCATCCCAACACTCGGAGAGGAAGAAAGTCTACACTTAATCCCCTCTTTTTAATTCAATACAAAGATAATTTATTTCTTTATTGAAGAGATTTGATAACCTGCCAAAGAGATGGAAAATATACACTGGATATGGATAATATACAAGATATATAATCAACAGTCCACCAATTAGGATTTTAAGGTTTCGATATTTTATTAAGTATTTTGAGAGAATGTACAAGTATTTGATATATACAAGATAATAATATCAGAATATATAATATGTACAAGAATATAAATGACTGAAAAATAAAGCAGTTGATATTTGACAGAAAATTAAAGCAATTGTATATTTGACAGAAAGTAAAGGTTAGTGGTTAGTTAGTCGTCAATTGGTTAGTGGACTGAATCGGGACTCGAAAGAATGGGATCTCGTCTTAACCACAAACAAAATGTCGATTAATCGAAGGTAGCCTATCGCGATCCCAAAGTAAGGAAGATGACCCCAATGGTCATCCCCCATAGATTTAAAATCGGGAAGATTATCAACTTCGAAAATCTGACGCTTGCGGATAAAAGACTTCATCGATCCATAAGTCAAAAATAAAATCGAATCGGAATAAAAAATAAGAAAGAAAAGAGGTGGTCTCAGATCCTTTGTTTCACGTCAATAATTTGACGGTTAAACGATGGAAATGTCGTCATCGACCAAAAAGGCAAAAATGCCCAATAACAAAAGAGAAAATGAGATTTAACTCTAATAAAAATAAAAGAATATATTCTAATATAAAGTAAATCTAAAATCCTAGAAGAAATATAATATATAAAAAAAAGTTAAAAGAAATAAAATATAAAAAAGATATATATAAATTCTAAAATAAATATAATATACATAATATTCTAAAGAAAAGTTTTAAAGTATAATATGTAAACTAAAACTAACATTTACAAGTTTCAAAACTAAATACAAAATAATATATATATATATATATATATATATATATATATATATATATATATATATATATATATATATATATATATATATATATATATATATATATATATATATATATATATATATATATATATATATATATATATATATATATATATATATATATATATATATATATATATATATATATATATATATATATATATATATATATATATATATATATATATATATATATATATATATATATATATATATATATATATATATATATATATATATATATATATATATATATATATATATATATATATATATATATATATATATATATATTTAAAAACTGTATTTAAAAAAAATAATTATAAACTAATAAATCAAAAAGTATTTTAGAGATTAATTTACAAAAACTGTTTATAAAATGTAACAAGAAAAAAGGAAGTAAACAAGGAACAGGGGGTATCGCAAAACTATCAAAATCTGGGATCACATGGGCTTATCAAAGGCCCATCACCCAAACTCAACATCATAAAAAAAAGAAGTGAAAGGAACAAAACAAAAGCAACCATCGTTGACATCAGCACAACGTTTCTCATCTCTCAAAATCAAAGTAGACCCTTCCGCGTGTGACTCCGTCTCTACCTTTCCAAATCGTCCCGAAAGTTTTCTATCCTTCTCACTATCTTTTCGTTTGATTTCTCGTTTTGTTTCTCTGGTTTTATGGGTTTTGAAGTTTGGTTGAGTTGTTGCTTAAAATGGGTTTCCGGCGAACAGGAAATGGGTTATGAAGGGTTATGAAGTTTGAAGGAGATGACGGAAAGAGGGTCGCGAAGGTGATGATAGAGGGTTAGGAGTTTGAGGTTCGTATGGGTTTTTTTTTGCAGGTTTGTTCAGAAGTTGTTTGTGGGTTGAAGATGACGATAAATGGGTGGTGGCGGAAACGAGTTTGGATGTGTGTTTCTGGAAGTTTCGAAGGTTGGTGTTGGCAGATGAAGATCTGGAGTTTGGAGTTTATGGTGAAATGGAAGTTGGTTGTGATGAACGTTGAAGCTCGAAAGTTTCTTCCATGGAGTTTCTGGGCTGATGAAAAATAGTTTATTTGTTGTGTTAAATTTGGAAGGAAAACTGGGTTTCGTTGGAAGGTGGGTTTCTGTTGCGTTTGCGAAGATGGAAGTGGAAATAGATATTGGTTCTGTTGGTGTTCATCAATGTTTGTTGTTCTGTTTTTGTTTATGTGATAGAAAAAAGACATGGTTAGCTGAAGAAGAAAGAAT
>CAWUDS030005956.1:0-42785 GCA_963859935.3 Lathyrus sativus | reverse complement strand
TGGAGATCTGAGTGAAGGAGAGGACGAATTGATTTTTTCTTCCTTCGATTTGTTTTTTCTCTTTGAAAATGTTAAGTTTTCTGTGGTTTTTTTTATTTTATTTCCGCCATGGTCGCAATCTCTTCACGTTGAAGTGTTTTGGTTTTCCAAATTATTGCTTTAAAAATTAAGGGTATGCAATGATGGAGAGGTTCTTTCTCTTCTGAGCAAGCGTGGCCTTTGACCCTCGTGTGGGGATAAAAAAGCAAGTGGGTGGCATTTTGTTTTTTTTTGTTTTTTTCTGGTAATAAGGTTCACGGATAGGCCCATAGTGACACTTTTGTCACGTTTTTTTTACTTTCTTTTTGAGTTGATGGGCCTGTGTGCCCATATGATGCTCATTCATATTCAAACTCCACATTCTGATCCATCACCCCCCCCCCCATTTCTTTTTATTCTTTAGAGTTTTAAAAGTTGTTATAAATAATTTGGCCAAACTTTTTATGGAGATTTTTATTTAATTTCATGTATATACTCTTTTTCTTTTAATCATAATGTTAATATTATTTATTAATATTGTTAGAGTTATTTGGATATTAATTTTGGTTTTTACGTTCGATTATATTTTCTTTTATCGCGTTAGGGTCGATGACGAGATTACCAACGTTTAACCGTCAAATTATTGGCGTGAAACAAAGGATCCGAGACCAACTTTTTTTTCAAACTTTTCATTTTCCATTTTTATCGTTTTTATCCATTTTATTCATATTACTCATATTATCATATTTATCTTACTATATATTATTGTCATATCATATTTATTCATATTTATTAACCCATATTCGAAAATACATAATAAACTATCGAAATCCTAAAAAGCTAAATTGGTGGACTGTTGTATCATTGCTTATTTGCAGGTATCTTAATTTTAAGTCGTGCCCAACTTTGCTCAAGGCGTAGTTTAGGACACAAATGCACACACACGGCTTTCTCTTGGGCTACCTGACAATGAGACCCCTTTATTTCGTGTAATCCCGTGTAACTTACATGTATCCCTTTCCGATGTATGTTTCGTATTTCTTTGATTATTAGTTTATCTCCTAGGAGCACCCATAGGGACTAGAGCGGATCAAACTATTTTCAAACTAATTCTCGATTCATCATCGAGCCATTTTCAAATAACCTCGTAAGTCGAATGCTCATACGCATTCGCCATCAACCTATTACAACTCGACCCTTGATGCGTAAGTCATTTCGGTCTCTTCTTTCAAACCATTTCATTTCCAACACGTTTTGCACGCGATAATGAGTCAAACCCTTGATCCAACGTCAAGAGGATTTTCGAAACAAACTATCAATCAACTAACAACTATTCAATTCTTTTCAAGGTGTAAAGAGTAGGTTCAAGTCTTTGATCTTGCTTTTAGTTGTTTATATGCGAGTTATCTTATTCGTGTGTGAGCAATTGACGCCTTTAAATAATATTAACAAACTCGACAATATTCAACCATCTCCAATTACTCATCCTTTCACTCACCTTTCAAACAACTTCTTTTACGATGAAGAAAGAGAGTGTCCCAAGTCTTTGGTTCGCTCTCCCGACTACTTGGATCTGAGAAACCTTTCTCAAGCTTCAAGTAGTCGTCATCCGACCAATCTCATCCTTCTATACACCATTTCAAATTCAATAAACTTCTTTTACGATGAAAAAAGAGAGTGTCCCTAGTCTTTGGTTCGCTCTCCCGACAACTTGGATCCGAGAAACCTTTCTCAAGCTTCAAGTATTCGTCATCCGACCAATCTCATCCTTCTATACACCATTTCAAATTCAAACAACCTTCTTTTACGAAGAAAAAGAGAGTGTTCCAAGTCTTTGGTTCGCTTTCCCCGATTACTTGGGGTCTGTGAAGTCTTTCTTAGGCTTCAAGTGATCGTAATCATTTCAACCTTATCCTTTCAAACACATCATTCCTTCATGATGAAAAAGAGAGTGTTCCAAGTCTGTGGTTCGCTCTCCCGATTACTTGGATCCGAGAAGTCTTTCTTAAACTTCGAGTAATCGTCATCCGTACCCACATCAAATCCAATTCAAACCCGTTTCTTTCGTGGTCGTATCCACGAACTACGACTGCTCTGATTCTTCATTCACTCTTGAATGTAAGATACGTAGGCACAAGATTGCGATGATCTTGGCGAGCACAATCTCCTTCATCTCCCATTTCCCCCATCCTTTCCCGTAGTCGAACTACGACGCTCTGATTTCTCAATCTCGTCCGAATGAGCATACGTAGGCACAAGGGCCCCAATCCTTGGTGAGCACCCTATCCTCTAACCATCCCCTTTCCCCTAATGTCTTTATCCCTTTATAGTATCCTTTAGCATTTAGTAGTGAGAAGAGAAGAATTAAGTTTAGCTAACATCCATCACAACTCGAATTAAGAGGTTCCCGTCGAGTACGACGGACGCGAGGGGTGCTAATACCTTCCCCTCACGTAACCGACTCCCGAACCCAGGAATATGGTTGCGATGGCCGTGTTCCTTCTGCGTTTATGAGGTTTTCTCGATATTTTCCTCTCCCGTTCATTCGGGAAAAATAAAGTTCGGTGGCGACTCTGTCGAACCGCATTTCCACGCCTTTTGCGCGAGGGTCGTATGTTCGGAATGAATTTTCGAGGCGCGACAGGTGGCGACTCTTCTGGGGACTTTGCTCCATGCAAGAGAGAGTCGAGCCTATCTTAGCTCGAGTTGTTAGCTTTTTTATTATTTTCTTCTCGATTATTTGTTGGTATCCTTGTCTTGGTTACTTGTGCTTGAGGCATTGTGGGGGTTGCTATGCTTATGGTTACTTTGTGAGATGGCTCTATACCTGAGTCCGAGTATAACCCTAGGATTAGGATGGTGGTTGTGTAGTGGAGACTTGCATGGAGTCTTTCACGATGAGTTGAAGCGAAAACCCCGCTTGGAGTAGATTCCTTGGAGATGTTGTTGTTGTGGTGAGTCTTTGCCATAACAATAATGTTTTCGAGTCTGAATCGTTGATCCCAAGGACCATTAATCGTTTTATCCATGGTGGTTGGTAGTGTTAATTCTATGTGGATTAAATACGAACGCCCCAATCAGATGAGATCCCTTGAACGTATTACTTCCTTACAGTAATATTTTCAACCTCGACCTATGACTCTGAGAACCTTTTCTAGAATCTGTGTGTCGATGGTTGTGTAGTTGATGCCTCTGAGAAGTCTTTCTCACGTGGAAGATACAAGAACCTCACCTAGAGGAGATTCTTTTAAGGATATTATCATCGTGATGAGGCTTTGTCATGGCAGTAATATCTTTGAAAGATTTCCATGACTCTAGGAACCCACCCATTTTAGAATCTTACCCGTGGGGGTTTTCTTTGAGCAGTGACGGTGATCCTTGAACCGTCCACTCGGCTAATCTCAGAATTGTTTGAATTTGTGATCCTGTGATCCTGGATCTTGCATCTTGCATTGCATATCATTTGCATTGCATCTCATTTGTTGTGCATCTTGCATTCTCCTTCCTTCAACAGTTTCTCATGTTTCTCTTTCCTTCATATCCAGTAAATCAAGTTGATTCCTCGACACCAGTACGCAACTAGAGCCAATACAAGACGAATGATGGAGCAGATTCAGCAGGAGCAAGTTGCCTTCAGAGAAGAGTTGGACTCCATCAAAGGAAAGATTGACCAGATTCTCGAAGCCATCCTCACGGCCAGAAGAGAGGAAGAGCAACGTGAAGCTGCTACTGTCGTCAACAACAATGGTCAAGGACAAGGGTCTACCGCAATCCCTTTGGTTCCAATTCTAAATCCTAATGGGATGCCATTGAACTTCAATAACGCAGCCGAAGGAAACACTTCTCGTCCAACCCCAGCGCCCGGAGTTACCATTGGAGCTATCCCGCAGGCCCCGCCTACTGTCGCGCAGATCCCAACTCCCCATACCGAAGATACTTTTATGGATCATTATGACGACGTTTAGAACTATCATGCTGCTATCCCCATTTCCAGTCCTGTTGCTGCTCAGGATTCAGAAGCCATGAAGATGTGTCGAGATCTAGCCAAGAAACTTCGAGCCATGGAGGGGAGCAGTTCAAATTCCTTCAGTGCTTTGGAATTATGCTTGGTGCCTGATGTTGTCATTCCTCCCAAGTTCAAGGTGCCTGAGTTTTCGAAGTACAAAGGTCTCAGTTGCCCAAACATTCATCTGAAGATGTACTGTCACAAGATGGCTGCCTATGCCAGAGACGAAAAGCTCATGATTCATTGCTTCCAAGACAGTTTGTCTGGGGCATCACTCGAATGGTATATACAGCTAGAACGTAACAGTGTGCGCACTTGGGCCGAGCTAGCCGATGCATTTGTCAAGCAGTATAAGTACAACACTGATCTTGCTCCGAATCGTACTCAACTTCAAAGTATGACTCAGAAGGACAACGAATCCTTCAAGGAGTACGCGTAACGATGGAGAGAGCTAGCCGCAAGGGTGCATCCACCTCTTGTTGACCGTGAACTGATTGACATTTTCATGGGAACCTTGCAAGGCCAATACTATGAGAAGTTGATCGGTAGTGTCTCCGCTGGATTCTCTGACTTGGTGATCGTTGGTGAGAGAATTGAAGAAGGGTTGAAGAGTGGAAAGATCCCAGGAGGTTCTAACAACCAGGCCAATGCCAAGAAGCCTTTCAATGGATACAAAAAGAAAGAGGGAGAAACAAATGCCATTTCTTTGCAGAAAGGGAAAGCTTCTCAACAAGCTCTTGCTCCTATGCCTTATCAAGTTCCCCATTATCAGTATCCGTATGTTGCTGTTGCGCAATATGCTCCAATGCCTTATCAACCAGCTGTTTAAGCAGTGCAAGCTCAGATGCCACAGCAACAGGCTCCTCATCAACAGGCCTACAACCAGCAAGGATATCAGTATCCTCCTCAGCAACAACAGATGCAAGTTGCTCAACAATAACAAGGTGCTCGCCAATAGCGTCAGTAGAGGATGTGGAAGCCTGATAGAGTATTTGATCGCCTGCCAATGACATATGCTAGTATCTTTGGTCAGTTGATGGAGAAAAAGGCTATTGTTCCGAGAGATTTGGATCCCCCAACTGTCATTCCTACCGACTACGATGCGAATGCTCATTGTGAGTTTCATAAGGGCGCTCCAGGTCACACCATTGAGGACTGCAGGGCCTTCAAGCACAAGATCCAAGACATGATCGACAAGGATGCTATCAACTTTAATGGGAAGTCCCCAAACGTCATCAACAATCCAATGCCGCCGAACAAATAGCGTTATTCAGATCAAATCCAGTCAAGTCAAAGTTCATTCCTCGAAGAAGGCAGTCATGCTGCCATTTCATTATTTGCAGTTCTTATATTTTGTCTTTGTTTGTTTAAGTACTTTATGCTTTGAACAATTATCATTCGTATTTGGTTTTCATTAATGTATCGTTTATGCATGTTTTGAATTAGTTATGTCGTATTCACTCATCTTCACTTATCACCGACACATTTATTCACTTCACTCTATTCACTGTTGTTTTGCATGATTTGAGGGAGGATGATGAACACGAGATACCCATAATTGCAAACTGTATACTTTCAGATGGAATCTCGTCAATGATGTACAGGCATTGCTTCAATCCTCTAAACACTGGAGATATAAGGAGTTAATCCCTAGTAAACTGCTTCGAGCCTAGAAGTAGTAGTTTCCTTCGGATATTCAACCCTTTACATTCAACCTGGGGTAGGGTAGTGTTCAGTCAATTCAACCCCGCACTCGAATCAACAAGCAAAATCCATAAGACGGTTTCATCAAATACCCATGACATGGCAGTCACAACCTTCCCAAAATAAAAAATCAAAAAGCCTGCTAAGTCAAACACCTTAGAGGGGACTTAAGCAAAATCAAGGAAATCCCGATGGATCTGACAAGCAAAGTCAATCCATGCAAAAGTTAGGGATCAATCAAAACAAAAGCAAAAGAGGACCCCGAAATCCTCAACAAAAACAAAATAAGATTCAGTGGTCACCCAAAACAAAGGGGCACTGACATCCATCAAAATAAGGTGACTGCCACGTCGAGCAAACCTTGAACCTTCAAGCCTATACTGTCAATATAGGTGCAGAATTAACTGAACGTAGGACTGTAGATCATCAAGAAGAAGGGGTGGGTACAAATCATACTTTGAGCCTAGAATCCTTTGTTTCATAACCGTGAACCAGACCACGTTACAACCCTCGAAAGACCTAATTGAGGCGAGGTTTATTCTGAAAGCATACTATTGCGAGGTTGCGTAACCTGACTCCTCACATGATTTCTAATCATCAGCATTGGTGTCATTTCTCTTGATATATCTTTCACACCAATCAAATTCAGCACAATGTTTGATCTAATTGTCCATTCGTCTCACTACCACGACACTCTCAATAAATGACACACTTTTTCAAAACTTACATTGAACTTTGCATTAATATTACTATTTATGAATGTACAATTTTAATTGCAAATCAGTGCTAGGTATTCAAGGACATCTCAACGAGGGGCAATCAGGGAGGAACCTGACTTCCAGTGGCGTACACGAGGCAAGATTATTTCAAAGCCCACAGGCTGGGGAAAATCATTCAACAGCTCGATCAGGGGCATATCATTACCATATTCAGACTGGGGCAAGACCAGGTCATCCCGACCATCAAGCAGAGTTGCAACCTTCTCTGAAGCAAATTCACAATAAATCACTAAGTACTTATACTTGGGGCATCTAGAGCATCATCATCTGCTTCAATCAAGACATCTTCAGCAAACGGCGTGTCGAGGAAGTCAATCCCTCCCACCACCCAAAGTCCAATCCGCATTGGCAACTACCAGAAATCCACCATGCTGGCGTCTCCCTGCATTTCCAATCACCCATCTGCAATCATGTGCATCATAACGCATCGCATTCAACATCATAAGCATCTTGCATCATATGCATACTCCAATCATACCATACTTCCCCAGCTCTTGCATCTCCGCGCGTCAGCATTTGCGTTTGTACTTCCACTCGTATGGAATATCATTTGTCATCCAGCATTTCATATATGCAAGTCAAGGTCCAGGATCAATCTTGAAGATTTCCAATACCATCATCAGCCCAGCCAGGGGCATTTTTTGCAAGATTGTGGGTTTCTCCCACAAAATTCAAGAGCTTCAAAGCAATCATCAGCCTAATCAGGGGCATTTTTTGCAAGATTGTGGGTTTCTCCCACAAAATTCAAGAGCTTCAAAGCAATCATCAGCCTAGTCAGGGGAAATCCCTGTAGGCGTGGGTTTCTCCCACGATATTCAAAGTCATTTAAAGCAAGATTCAGCCCAGTCAGGGGCATCTTTTCAAGACCACGAGTGTCTCCCATGACGTATTTCAACCTCGTGGTTGATCAGATATGCAAATCAACATTCAGCCCAGTCATGGGCATACCATTCAAGACCGTGGGTTTTCCTCCATGAAGTTGTTTAACCTTTTGTTGGGTAAATCCAAGAGTTTCAATGCAAGATTCAGCCTAGACAGGGGCATCTTCAGCAAAGCCGTGAGCGTTCCTCACGAAGTTGTTCGACCTTTTGTTGACCAAGACAAGACATCAAGACAAACTCAGCCCAGTCAGGGGCATCCTCTACAGAGTTCATGGGCGTAACCATGAAATTATTTCAACAAAATTATGATTTCTAAGCAAGTCAGTGGTCATCCCCGCTGATTCATTTCAACCCAATCTTCCTTTTGGCTGTTCCCCAATGAGTTGTATACAGCAAGCGTGACTGTTGTCAATTGCCTTACTATCATCCTTTTGGTGATAGCCGAACTTTGTCGGTTCAACCTAGCCTGCATCCTTTTTGGTGTTGGTAGCCTTCAATTTGTGTTTGTTCTATCATCCTTTTGGTGATAGCAACATGTGTGTATGTTTTGCTCCATCATCCTTTTGGTGGGGGGTCTATCACTTGGATTGGTGATAGGTTGTGCGATATTTATTTATGTTTGTGTTTCGCTCCGTCATCCTTTTGGTGGGGGGTCTATCACTTGGATTGGTGATAAGTTGTGTGATATTTATTTATGTTTGTGTTTCGCTCCGTCATCCTTTTGGTGGGGGGTCTGTCGCTTGGATTGGTGATAGATTGTGCGATATTTGTTTGTGTGTGTTTCGCTCCGTCATCCTTTTGGTGAGGGGTCTGTCACTTGGATTGGTGATAGATTGTGCGATATTGTTTGTTTGTGTTTCCCTTCGTCATCCTTTTGGTGGGGGGTCTGTCACTTGGATTGGTGATAGATTGTGCAATAATGTTTGTTTGTGTTTCGCTCCGTCATCCTTTTGGTGGAGGGTCTGTCACTTGGATTGGTGATAGATTGTGCAATAGTGTTTGTTTGTGTTTCGCTCCTCCATCCTTTTGGTGTGGGGTCTGTCATCTGGATTGGTGTTAGATTGTGCGATATTGTTTGTGTCTTTTTCGCTCCGTCATCCTTTTGGTGGGGGGTCTGTCATCTAGATTGGTGTCAGATTGTGCAATACTGTTTGTGTGTGTTTTGCTCAGTCATCCTTTTGGTGGGGGGTCTGTCATCTGGTTTGATGTCAGATTGTGCGATATTGTTTGTGGGTGTTTACTCTATCATATTTTTTGGTGATAATAGCCGTATGTGTTTCGTCCCATCATCCTTTTGGTGATGGTGATATTTTGCCAGTAATCCTCAGTTTACTCAGAGGTTTACCTTTAACCAGTTTCTTCAATCCCCGAGCTTTCTTTTCGGACAAATTCAGGGTTTTCTTCATATCTAATTGACTTCTACCTTGAAAGAGTGAATTCCATAACAATTCATCTTACTCAGTTTAAGTTAATTAGATAGGGGCATCTATCATACCCCAAATTTGTCCTACCTGTATATTACTATTACCTGTACATTCACCCACTAACGTTATTCGAAAATTCAAAAAAATGTGTGTGTTGCTCCTGCCATAAAGTTTGAATTGAACTGCATTAGGTCTCATTTGAGTCAGGGATATGTGTAGTAGGTGTGGAGGTTCTTTTTGTTTTGGTTTATCAACTTAGTTTGTTAATCAAATTAGGTTTAAGATAGGCTAAAGTTTGATAATCATTTGGTAGGTGTGCCAGAAGATCTAACTGAATGCTGTGTCACAAGCCAAGTTGGTTATGAGTGAATCAAGTTGTCAAGACTGTGACAGATTCAAAACGTTGTCTGGTTGAAGGATTTTCTTAATAAAAGTTGTAGTTTATTTAAACATCCAGGGTAATATTTATTATTGATGCAAGACTCAACTTAAAATATTCATGGAAGTGGATGCGGGGATACGAAGTTCAAGTTGTCAATTGAAAATTCAGAGAATTGTGAAATAAATTCAACAATATGGTAAGTTCATTTATAAGGCCGCTTGAAAAATAAAATGGAAGGTGTTGATAGTACAATCCCAATCAAAGTTTATTGCAACAATTAAAAATTTATACAAGCCCATGATCCAATTACTTGGCAAGAGAATCACAAAAGAAAGAAATCTATTTTTATGTCTAATTACAACCGAGTAATTACAAGAACAAGGCCCACATGAGAGTTCCACAAGCCATAGAAACACAAGTCCTTTTGTTCAAACCAACAGCGAACTTATTACAAGTGCCCAAGGCCAATTTTCTTTCCATGAGGACTTTTGACCCAAAGTAGCTGCATCTGCAATTGAAAAAAAATGGAAATTATGCGAATAACAAAGCCAGCCTGCTATCACACACCAAAAAAAGTATGGAAACCAAGGGTAGAAAAGTTGTTGTTTCTGCTCTTCAGTTTGCCTGCACGGATGATGTCTCAAACGATGTCGCCACCGCTGAAAGGCTTGTTCGAGATGCTCATAAACTCGACGCAAACATTATTCTCATTCATTCAGGCTATTAGTTCTGTCAGACACAAAGAGAGGGTTTCTTTCAAGGAGCTAAACCCTATAAGGATCATCCTACAATTATAAGAAACTTGCAGAGAGTTAGGTGTAGTCATACCAATTAGCTTCATCGAGGAGGCAAACAATGCACATTATAACTCAATAGCCATTATTGATGCTGATGGTTATGAAGAAAAGTTCTATTTTAATCCGGGTGACACTAGATTTAAGGTTTTCCAAACAAAATATGCAAAAATTGGAGTCGCTATTTGCTGAGATCAGTAGTTTCCAGAGGCAGCCCGGGAAATGGCGCTTCAAGGTGCTGAGATTTTGTTTTATCAAACTGCTATTGGATCTGAACCTCACGATCAAAGCATTGATTCTCGTGACCATTGGAAATGAGTAATGCAAGGACATGCTGGGGCCAATCTGGTACCTCTCGTGGCTTCAAACAGGATAGGTAATGAGACAATTGAGACCGAGCATGAAAAAGTTAGATAAAGTTTTATGGAAACTCCTTCATAGCAGACACCAAAGTGCAGAATAGGGTACAACTGCTACACTCTGCACAGCAAAAAATACTCTGCAAGAAAATGAGAAAGCCTTTCTTTTTCTCTGCAAAATAATCAGGCCACACAAACAGTGTTATAAGAATTCTTACATATCACATGAATTGTAAAAAATATATATAAAAAAAGAGAATCAAAAGAGCCATTTGAGCAGTCACGTGAAATTACTATACCAATTTTGTGAAAGTTCCAGTTCTGTGACCCCACAAAGACCACAAATAGCTGCACCAAACTTGAGCTGGTACAACCTTTAACCAAGCCACTTGCAAAAAGGACAATACCAGTCACAATAAATGATCTCAGTCAATACACCATGTCCCTTTATCTGTCATAAAACACAGCAGCATACTCACAATAGCACGCTTACCATCAACAGGCCCCACTAAAAAGAAACAACCCTTGATACCATAAAACCACCAAACGTATGATTTGTAAATAGGGAAATAATACAGCTACAATAACCTTCACAATAGCACTTCATCAGCAAATAAAAGAGAGATGGATGAAAGTACTAGCGATTTTTCGTAGGTATACACAGCTAGCTACACAAGCAAACAAAATGGCAAGGACCTCATTTTATGCAACAATTACACTATAACCTTCAGCTTCAAGAAAGGAGAAGGGGGTCACCTCGATGAAAAAAACACTCCCTTCAAATCTGTTCACTCCAAAAAAACTTCTGGTGGCTCTTCAATAACCATGACCTTTTTTCTTGTTCAACCTTCTGGACCTTTGAACAAATTCGCAGCAACCTCTTTAAGCCACAAATTTCCATTAATCTTCAAAGATCTCCCAAACTCAGAACGCTCCGACTTTTCTTCAATCCCAATCCTTTTAAAAAACCATGATAGAGAAAACCATTCAACAACCTCCATTTTCTTTTCCAAACTCCCATCTTCAATCAACACATCAAACCAAACCTTCTGCAAAACCCAAACGCATAAACCTCAAAACAATCTTCACTCTCAAACATTAGCGAAAAAACCCTTTCATCTTTCTTCAAAATTGACAACCTTCAGGAAATTCCACACTTTCAACCTTCCTCCCACTTCTTCAACCTCCATTCCCAACCATTTAACTCATGGGTAATAAAACAACAATAACCTAATCTCTTCTCCTTCCTTCTCAAACCCTCTCGAAAACCAAACTTCTGCCGCAATCCTTCTTCTGCGACCATCACCATCCCCTCTCTGTTCTTCAAAAACCTTCCTTCTCCAAATCTCTCTCAACACCAAACTTCTATAAATCCTTCTTCAACTTACCCCTTTTACAATATCACCAAAAAACTACAAACCTGTTCTTCTCGCTGAACCCTCTCTAACCGAATCAAACACACAAACCCTTTAAATCTTCTCCGTCAACTTCGAACAAGCAAAACCCCCAACCTTTAATCTTCTACAGTTAAACAAAACTCCATACCCATAACAAATCCAAAACCTAGTTTTTTTCGTACTTCAAAAACAACCCAAGAATCGTTGAGAAGAAGAGGAAATTTGAGGTAAAGTGAAAACGAGATTTGAATGTGATTTGAACCTGAAGTAAATTGGAGATGGAGATCTGAGCGAAGGAGAGGACGAATTGATTTATTCTTCCTTCGATTTGTTTTTTCTCTTTGAAAATGTTAAGTTTTCTGTGGTTTTTTTTATTTTATTTCCGCCATGGTCGCAATCTCTTCACGTTGAAGTGTTTTGGTTTTCCAAATTATTGCTTTAAAAATTAAGGGTATGCAATGATGGAGAGGTTCTTTCTCTTCTGAGCAAGCGTGGCCTTTGACCCTCGTGTGGGGATAAAAAAGCAAGTGGGTGGCATTTTGTTTTTTTCTGGTAATAAGGTTCACAGATAGGCCCATAGTGACACTTTTGTCACGTTTTTTTTACTTTCTTTTTGAGCTGATGGGCCTGTGTGCCCATATGATGCTCATTCATATTCAAACTTCACATTCTGATCCATCACCCCCCATTTCTTTTTATTCTTTAGAGTTTTAAAAGTTGTTATAAATAATTTGGCCAAACTTTTTATGGAGATTTTTATTTAATTTCATGTATATACTCTTTATCTTTTAATCATAATGTTAATATTATTTATTAATATTGTTAGAGTTATTTGGATATTAATTTTGGTTTTTACGTTCGATTATATTTTCTTTTATCGCGTTAAGGTCGATGACGAGATTACCAACGTTTAACCGTCAAATTATTGGCGTGAAACAAAGGATCCGAGACCAAATTTTTTTTCAAACTTTTCATTTTCCATTTTTATCGTTTTTTATTCATTTTATTCATATTACTCATATTATCATATTTATCTTACTATATATTATTGTCATATCATATTTATTCATATTTATTAACCCATATTCGAAAATATATAATAAACTATCGAAATCCTAAAAAGCTAAATTGGTGGACTGTAGTATCATTGGTTATTTGCAGGTATCTTAATTTTAAGTCGTGCCCGACATTGCTCAAGGCGTAGTTTAGGACACAAATGCACACACACGGCTTTCTCTTGGGCTACCTGACAATGAGACCCCTTTATTTCGTGCAATCCCGTGTAACTTACATGTATCCCTTTCCCATTCCGATGTATGTTTCATATTTCTTTGATTATTAGTTTATCTCCTAGGAGCATCCATAGGGACTAGAGCGGATCAAACTATTTTCAAACTAATTCTCAATTCATCATCGAGCCATTTTCAAACAACCTCGTAAGTCGAATGTTCATACGCATTCGCCATCAACCTATTACAACTTGACCCTTGATGCGTAAGTCAAGTCGGTCTCTTCTTTCAAACCATTTCATTTCCTACACGCACGCGATAATGAGTCAAACCCTTGATCCAATGTCAAGAGGATTTTCGAAACAAACTATCAATCAACTAACAACTATTCAATTCTTTTCAAGGTGTAAAGAGTAGGTTCAAGTCTTTGATCTTGCTTTTAGTTGTTTATATGCGAGTTATCTTGTTCGTGTGTGAGCAATTGACGCCTTTAAATAATATTAACAAACTCGACAATATTCAACCATCTCCAATTACTCATCCTTTCACTCACCTTTCAAACAACTTCTTTTACGATGAAAAAAGAGAGTGTCCTAAGTCTTTGGTTCGCTCTCCCGACTACTTGGATCTGAGAAACCTTTCTCAAGCTTCAAGTAGTCGTCATCCAACCAATCTCATCCTTCTATACACCATTTCAAATTCAAACAACTTCTTTTACGATGAAAAAAGAGAGTGTCCCAAGTCTTTGGTTCGCTCTCCCGACTACTTGGATCCGAGAAACCTTTCTCAAGCTTCAAGTAGTCGTCATCCGACCAATCTCATCCTTCTATACACCATTTCAAATTCAAACAACCTTCTTTTACGATGAAAAAGAGAGTGTTCCAAGTCTTTGGTTCGCTTTCCCGATTACTTGGGGTCTATGAAGTCTTTCTTAGGCTTCAAGTGATCGTCATCATTTCAACCTTATCCTTTCAAACACATCATTCCTTCATGATGAAAAAGAGAGTGTTCCAAGTCTTTGGTTCACTCTCCCGATTACTTGGGTCCGAGAAGTCTTTCTTAAACTTCGAGTAATCGTCATCCGTACCGACATCAAATCCAATTCAAACCCGTTTCTTTCGTGGTCGTATCCACGAACTACGACTGCTCTGATTCTTCATTCACTCTTGAATGTAAGATACGTAGGCACAAGATTGCGATGATCTTGGCGAGCACAATCTCCTCCATCTCCCATTTCCCCCATCCTTTCCCGTAGTCGAACTACGACGCTCTGATTTCTCATTCTCGTCCGAATGAGCATACGTAGGCACAAGGGCCCCAATCCTTGGCGAGCACCATATCCTCTAACCATCCCCTTTCCCCTAGTGTCTTTATCCCTTTATAGTATCCTTTAGCCTTTAGTAGTGAGAAGAGAAGAATTAAGTTTAGCTAACATCCATCACAACTCGAATTAAGAGGTTCCCGTTGAGTACGACAGACGTGAGGGGTGCTAATACCTTCCCCTCGCGTAACTGACTCCCGAACCCAGGAATATGGTTGCGACGACCGTGTTCCTTCCGTGTTTACGAGGTTTTCTCAATATTTTCCTCTCCCGTTCATTTGGGAAAAATAAAGTTCGGTGGCGACTCTGTCGAACCGCATTTCCGCGCGTTTCGCGCGAGGGTCGTATGTTCGAAATGAATTTTCGAGGTGCGACAGATACCAAGAGAAAGAAAGTTGTGTGGTAAACAGTGGGCTGCCACGGGTGCTCGTGTCCCCTTACACGGCCCATGTCAGCAAGTCTGGGGCATGACTAATTTGAATCAGCAAGCCAGGGAGCCAACACGGCCACCCGTGTCCCCTAACACGGCCCGTGTTGGCTTGATCGTGTCAGCTTCCAATTTTCTTGATTTTGTGACCTTTGTGATTTCTAAGGGTATTTTGGGTATTTTCCTATTACTGTGTTGGACCTGGGAGTATTTAAGACGTGTTTTGAGAAGGAAAAATGGACTTTTGAGAGGTGGAGAATTACACGATCAAGGTGATTGAGGAACTGAAGGTTTTCATGAGCTGAAGCAATTGAAGATCAAGGAGTCATATTATCTTGTAATGTCTAGTTTTTACTTTGTATTTTCTTTGAATATTATGAGTAGCTATACCCCCCAATGCTAGGGGGTGTCCCCAATTTGAATTTGTAATGACTCTGATATTAGTATTGCAATAAAAATTTCCTTGTTTTTCATAATTGATTTGATCTCTAGCTATTATTAATGCATGCCCTGTCGGACAAACATGGTTTGATTTTCGATTAACTATTAGGCTGGACTGCTTTTGTTAATGCTTTGCTTTGGATCATTCTGTAGTAGATATCACCTAGGACTAGGGGTATCCTATAGGAACCAGAATATTCTTGACGATTGATTGCTTAATTTCCTCTATAATTCTCTATGGACATAGGAATTAGGGTAGATGATTAAAGGTTTTCTCACTAAGGACTTATGGGAAACATTCTAAAGAAATCGACAATTAGTTAGTTACAATAAGTTATTGCAGTGTTAATTCAGAGTTGTTACTAAGTCGGATCACACACTTCCCCTAGCATGTTACTCATATTTGTTGAAACCACTTAGTTAATTTCCCTCTTTTATTTGCTATTATTTTTATAATTAACCCAAACAATTACAAAATCCCAAGTACTTTTTTTCAACTGGATTATTATAGAGCTTGTATTTCCTACGCAGTCATCGAGATCGATATTCGGGGAAATTCCCTCGTATTACTACATTGGCAAAATAATACACTTGCTATTTTTCCGATCAGTGTTCTTCTTTGTTTTTCTTCTTGTAGATGTTCTTGATTGGCTGCATTTTATGGTAAAACATTGGTATGTGTAGGTGTCTTGACTGATGTCATGACATACGTGTGTAGGGTACTGTTGGGTAAGTTTTGTTTGTTAGAACAGAGTGTATTGGATGTCATGCTGAATGTTATGACATCAGGTAGCTGCCAGCAAGGGCACACTGTTTTGTTTTCTGTTATGTTTCCTTATTTATCTCAGGCTATTTTTAGGAAACTTTCTATTTAGTGCTGATCATGAGAGGAAACGCCTATGGCCTATTTTTTAGCTCCTTGAATTGTGTAGATTGGATTATCTTGGTTAAACCCAATTTCTGTTGCAATTTATGAAGATTGAAATCTTCTCTTCCTACTGTTACTTTTGATCAGCCCAAGCCCAGTCTGCATTACTATTTATGGAGGCGCAGAAGCAAGGAAAATAAAGCACTCACAACAAGAAAAACTTGAGTGTAAAATTAGGGTTTAGGGTTTTGAGAGTCTTGTATGTGTGACTTTGTAAGCCACCCTTTGTATCTTTGGATGCATCGTGGTAGACATGTTTAGGTTGTTAATTGTTAATTGTTAATTATTCACTCAAAGCTTGTAAGCAAGAGTGTATTGTTCTTTATTAAAGCTGTTAAGCAAAATCAAGTATTGTGACTTTGAAGAGTGTCTTCTAAAGTCTTCTTTTTGTATTAAATTGATATCACTGTTGTGATTAAGGGGGAGTGAGAGGTGTCTCTTGTCTAGTGGGTTCTAGGTAGAAATTTCATTGGGTAGAGATTAAGTGAGGAGTTGTAAACTGGGAGTTTAGCTCTGAATTAATTCTGCTAATATTGGGTGATGTTGCACCAAACTAGGTAAACAATTTCCTGTGTTCTTTACTGCTTTCGTTACCTGTTTACTGCTAAGGTTAATAATTTGTTCAGAAGAAGATGTCATAACATCCGATATAACATCGACTGTCAATTACTTATCTTTCTGCATTTAACATTCTGCTCAATTTAAATGGTTAGATAAACTATTCTGTCAGTCTACAGATGTTACAGCAGAAGTTACAACACTGCTAAAAATTAAAGTGAATTAAAATGCACATGTTCTGTCCTTGTTCTGTTTTAGCAGAGATCAATGTTCTTAGCATCTCTTAGGACATCTGGGATCTGCATACCAGATTTTCAATTGGTATCAGAGTAGGCATTCTGTCTGTTCGGGATGAGATCTTGGGACATACTTTCTAGTGGTTTAAACAAGGAGAAGTTGTAGCTGATTTGCTGATCTTGCTAAATGTTTGGAGTTACTGCTTATGGAGTTAAGGAGAAGTTTGTGTTTACTCCTGCTTGTGAAGGATTTTGTATATCTTCTGTTGTGGCCTCTTATATAGAAGCTTTTATGACCTGCTGAATGTTTTGTCAAAGGAGGAGTGGCTACTTCTGTATGATGTCTTATAAGATGTTCTGACATCTTGTTTAGGGCATGTTGAAGATGTTCTTTTGGTGGTTCCGCTGCATATTTTTCTGATGAAAGAACTCTGGTAGTCCTGGGAGAAGATTGGTTTGTATTTTGTATACTGTATACAATTTGATATATGGTTGTGGAAGGTGTGTAGCTGGTTAGAAGATAGTGTTTGTTGCTACTTTGTTTGGTCTGACAGGATGTTGATCCTGCTGGATGTTGCCTTGTTTGGGCTGTTGCTGGCTGTTGCATTACAAGTTGCTGAAGGTTGAGTCAAGTAGAGATTATGCAAAATCTTGTTTCTCTAAAGCAAAGGAGATGTAGCTGATGATCTTGGTTTATTTGTATGGTTGCATTCTTCATCAGCTTGGACCTACAGAGGCATACAATTTATCTAGAAAGTTTCCTGGCAAGAAACTTGTCTAAAGTAGTAAAGTTGAAGATTTCATCATCTTGATGAATTGACCTTGGATTAATTTATTTCTGATCTAGGTGTAATGGAGTGCAGTAGGTGTCAAGGATAAGTGGCGGTTATCTTTGACTATCTAAAGAAGTCTTTATTTAAGGAAAGCGGGAGTCCTTTTGTAAATATTTTTTGTGACCCTTTCCTCTATGAAGAATCAAGATTTGGCATGTTTGGGTTCTCTAAAGAGGAGTTTCTGAAGCAAATGAATTTCAAGGGATTTGTTGTGAAGCAGAATACAGGCTGTCTACTCAACTTGCTATCAGTAATCAAGTCTATGTGAACATGGAACTCTTGATGAGGTTCTTCTAAATGGCATAATGAAGGACTAAATTCACCAGCAGGATGTCTTATCAGATGTGGTGACATCAAGCAAACTTCAGGGCCTTAATTGATGTTGTGGCACATCATTGTAAGATAGGTTGATCTTCTCAGGTATGAACAGAATTAATAATATCTCATGCAGTTTGCGGGAGCTGTGTGAAGGAGTAGATGTTACAGGTCCAAGTCTTGGTGTACCTAAGTTTCCTTGAAGCATGTAGGATATGAAGATCAAGTTTGCCTAGATTTTCTAGAGCTCTGAAAGAAGCTGAGTTAACCAAACAGTGGCATTTGGTTGGTCTCTAATGTGATTCCAAGCAGTGAGCTTGGAACTAATTACTCTTGTGCAGAAGGGTAGTTGGTTGAAGATTAAAGAAGGTTTTGGTTCTGTTCATATATTCGAGCTTGTGGTAGAAGCCCTAAGTTGCTTATGGAATATCACCTTCTTTTGGAGATGTATTTGATCAAGCTGGTGGAGTTGTGCTCTCTAAAGATCCTCATATTAGATTATTATTCAGATAGTAAGTCCAAGTGGTTAATGTATGATGTCTGTGATATAATGTCCTAACTAATGTCAGAACATCATTTTGTTTGTTGGACTTGAAGATCTGTTGTGGAACTTGTAATTCACATCTTGACTAAGAAGTACTATATCTTGTCATACGGGAGAATGATGAGGTAAAAGGACTGTCTTGGAGTATTATGTGAAGGTATTGTACAAAACTGGAGTGGATCATTGGTTGATTGGATTCTGATATGTTATATGGAAGTGAATATTCACCATTTAAACTAGAAGTGTTCCACCTTATCATACGGGAGAATGGTGAGACGAAGACTGTCTTGGATTAATAATCATTTTGTTTGCTAAACTTGGGCTTCAGATTATGGAAGCTGATATTCACTAGTCGAATCAGAAGTGTTCTAACATATCATATGGGAGAATGATGAGGAATGAATGTCTTGGATTATGGGGTGTCTATCTTGTTCTCTGACTCAGGCCAGAAGTCTTGTGGAGAAGGGGTAACTCTAGAAATAAATGGAGCAGTTTGGTGCCTTCTCACTGTATGAGCATGGAGTTGGTCATGAGAGATAATATGGTGATCTTGGGTATTTCTTGCTAAAAAGAGCATCTTCTATAAAAGATAGGGGGAGAACTTTTGTTTGATGGGTGTACTATTTGCTTGTGGTTCAAGCAGTAAGTGAATGTGTTCAGCAGGTGTGTTGAACAAAGAGTGAGCTCTTGAAGACATGAAGATGATTCTTATGTTCTCCATTCACGTGCTTCTAAAAAAAGAGAACTATTTATCCTTGATATGGGGAGTTATACTTCTATCTAGGATCTATTGCTGCAATAGTACAATTATTTTTCAAGCTTGTTTGTGGTTTCAAGTAGTTTGTGATTGTATGCCTCTATGAGGATGGAATGTCAGACAAGATGTTGTGACATTATGTTACTGCTCTAGCTCATGGTGAACCTGACAGTGATTTTTTTTGTTCTGTCATTGGATATCAATGGATCAAATCAGGTTTTTGGGCCTCTATCCAAGTGTTTTATCTTGTATGACTGGTGAAGATGAAGACACTGTCATATTTGATTGTATATGGAAGTCAAGGAAACATGGCATCTTGGAGAATTTTCTAGCTGAATCTGGGTGATCTTGTAGATAGTTATGTCTATCATGTGACCACCTCTCCTATAAGGATTGGTTCTGGTGTGGTTTGTGAAACAAGGGGTGCAGAGTTGCATGTGTTTCCTGTGTGTGAATATGATGATATTGAAGTGATTCTTCATGTGTTTGGGTTCTCTCTTTTAGGGGGAGTACTAATTATGCATGACAGGAGGAGCTATGTACCTGCCTGATGTGTAGCTGATTTCTTGTGTTGACATTATGCTGATATGAAGCTATGTACAAAGTTTGTTGAATCTCAGGAAAGCTTATGTTCTTGAACCGCTGATGAGGTTGTAATGTCAGACAAGATGTCTTGACATTGTGCTGTCTGGTGTAATTTCTCTTGACAATGTGATTGTGGGTCTGGCTTTGTAAGACTGTTGGGTTGAACTAGGTTTGTACTTACTTCTTATGAATGACTTAGGAAACAACATTGGTTGGTGTCTGGGAGAATTTATTTTTCTCTGCAGAATATTTTTGTGTCTCAAATTGGGGATTTAAAATCAGTTGCTACTTGGCAAGTATTTAATTGATTATCCTTTAATTGGTGATGTCAAAAGTGTCTCTCCTGAAGGTGCAGCTTCAGACAAGGCAAGAACTCAAGATTCAATGACTTGGTACTTAAGAATCTTTATTGTAGTTGTAATGTCAGATAGGATGTCTGGACATTATGTCTCTGAGGGAGCTACATGAGAGTTTATTTCTCTCTATGATGTTCTGGTGTTTGTGATGATCTGTTAAGCTGTTGCTGCTGTGTAGTACTGAGAACTTCATGTGTATCCTATATATGGAGTACTATGGAAATAATAAGCCTTGTGGTTGGTGTCTTAAAGAACCAAAGTGACTGGTAAAGGAGTTGATGTCATATATGATGGGTTGGAATCAGGATTGATTTTACTGTGTTTGAGTGAGTTCGGCAGGGGGTGATTTGAAAGCTAGAGTTCAGTTGTGGTTAAGTCCTTGTCCATGGATTGTTGCTGCAGTGGTGCAGTCCTTATATTGATAAGGGATCAAGCAGCTTGTGTATCTGTCTATGTTTATCTCCTGGGAGGTTGTGGTTTTGATTCAGTTTTTGGGTTTGGCTCTGTTATTTGTGTGCATCTGAGTTTATGTGTGCACACTTACTCCATTTGTTGTCAATTTTTTACTAAAGGGGGAGTAAAGTATTGATGTTATCAGTTGTCCTGATGTTATGTCACATGTATTGACATGATGACCAACATTGTGATAGGACATTGCTACTGCTAAGGGAAGAGTAGTGTGTTGTTGTTGCTTGCTGGATGCAACTATTAAGGGGGGGCATGATAGTTTGTGAGGCTGGATGCATCGTGGTAGACATGTTTAGGTTGTTAATTATTAATTGTTAATTTTTCACTCAAAGCTTGTAAGCAAGAGCGTATTGTTCTTGATTAAAGTTGTTAAGCAAAATCAAGTATTGTGACTTTGAAGAGTGTCTTCTAAAGTCTTCTTTTTGTATTAAATTGATATCACTGTTGTGATTGAGGGGGAGTGAGAGGTGTCTCTTGTCTAGTGGGTTCTAGGAAGAAATTGCATTGGGTAGAGATTAAGTGAGGAGTTGTGAACTGGGAGTTTAGCTTTGAATTAATTCTGCTAATAGTGGATTTCCTTCCTGGCTTTGTAGCCCCCAGATGTAGGTGATATTGCACCGAATTGGGTAAACAATTTCCTGTGTTCTTTACTTCTTTCATTACCTGTTTACTGCTAAGATTAATAATATGTTCAGAAGCGGATGTCATAACAATTGATATAACATCGACTGTCAGTTACTTATCTTTTTGCATTTAACATTCTGCTCAATTTAAATGGTTAGATAAACTGTTTTGTCAGTCTGCAGATGTTACAGCAGATGTCACGACACTGCTAATTTTTAAAGTGAATTAAAATGCACATGTTTTGTCCTTATTTTGTTTTAGCAAAGATCAATGTTCTTAGCATCTCTTAGGACATCTAAGATTTGCTTACCAAAATTTCACTTCTACCAAAATCCATAGCACAATTTCTAATATTTGCAACAACCCATTTTATTTAGTTCTTTTGAAAAACTTTGAGATATTTGAAATTTTTTTATGAATGCACGAATGCAGAAATACCAAGTATATGAAAACATGGGTTCAAGGGTTCATCGTCACGAGAATGAAGCCATGGGTCTACCCATCCCTAAGGTATGTACTAGGGTTCAATTTTTGTACCTGTAGAACGGGTTCTAACAAAGGTTCCTGATGACTCGACTTTGTATCGCATTTTTCGTTTCATTTCGTGCATCTTTATCCATTATTTTATCGAGTCATTATCGTTTTAGTTGTTGATTACTTACGTTTTCCTCCGTTTTTACTTGACAGGTGTGAAATCAGCAATATAGAAGAAAAGGATCGAAAAGCGAGCTAACGGTGGAGAAAGCCCCTTAAAAAGCAACATTTTAGCCTCCTCAGGACAATGGCGCTCGCCATTACCTGAGGAAGGCGTTCACCATTGAAGAAAAGGAGGGAATCCCAGTTTGAACCTACTGGCGGTCACCATTAGGCAGACGGCGATCGCTGTTTACCGTGGGAGTAGTTTTTCAGAATAGTTGGGCAGTTCTGAGGCAGTTTTCAACTCCCATTATTTAGGAACCACCCCCTCTATAAATAGAGGCTGGTAGGTCAGAGTTAGTAATTCAAGAACCCCTGCGGAAGCGCTATCGAAATTCTGCCAGACCTCTCTTCCATATTCACTAACCAAAGCAGTAATCCCTCACACCGAGTGATTACTACCCATTGTACTTTTACTTTCCTGTAATCGTTGTTTGCACACTTTGATCAACATTGTAATATGTTTGAAGTTATTTCATTTCAATTTATTTCAGGTTATCTATAATTCTATTTTTACTGCATTGTTTTACTTTTCGCAATTATGTATGTTCTAGTTTACAGCATAATAAATGTCTTAGGTTTAGAGATGAACATGTCTGAGTAGTTTAGTCGGAGTCCGTAGTTTGAGTACCGTCACCCAACGGGACTCTGTAGGAACCATCGGTGTTCAAATTAGTTATTTTAAGATTCTGGTTCTAGTGTCTAACAAAAATTTAGCCAGTCTTGTCGCGAGAGCGAGAGGCTGGTTAATAGTGTTTCGTCACGAGAGTGAGAAACACACCACCTATACCTTATCCTCAAAGACTAGATAAATCCAAAAACGAAGGACAATTCAAGAAATTTGTAGAGCTTCTAAAGCAATTGAATGTAATTATGCCATTCACAGAAGCTATTACGCAAATGCCTTCATATGCTAAATTTCTCAAAGAGATCCTGTCGAATAAGAAAAAGCTAGAAGACAATGAAATCGTTATGCTCATTACCGAGTGTAGCGCTATACTTCAAAATGACATGCCTCTTAAGCTAAAAGATCCAGGTAGCTTTTCCATACCTTGCGTAATCAGAAAGCCTGTCATAGATAAAACATTATGTGATATAGGAGCCAGTGTTAATCTAATGCCCTTATCCACATGTAAGAAATTCGATTTAGGAGAACTTAGGCCAATGAAAATGTCTCTGCAGCTAGCACACCGCTCGGTTAAGTATCCAGTAGGTATGCTAGAAAATGTGCCAATTTGCATAGGTCAGTTCTATATACTGACGGATTTCGTGATAATGGACATTAGGGAAGATTCTAATATACCAATCATCCTAGGTAGACCATTTTTAGCAACAGCTGGAGCCATAATAGATGTGAAAAAAGGAAAATTAACCTTCGAGGTAGGGGAAGAGAAAATTGAGTTTATCTTAGCCCAAATCCTAAAAGCCCCTGCTCTAGACGATACATGCTGCTCTCTAGACATTATCGACGAATGCGTGAAAGAAATGGAGAAGGAACCAACAAGGTACACAAAAGTACTTAAGATTCCACCCCCTCCAATATTCGAGGACAATAACTGGCGCGAGCCATATGAAGATGATAGTCTAAGAGAATGCTAGCACTCAGACCCGATCCAATGCCATGCCCAAAGAGTTCGAACGAGATCTTCAGGAAAAGACTAGAAATAAGACCAGACGCATCGGGGATGCTAGTAACCACTAGATCTATGAGACTCGACTAGGAAACCAAGGCTCCGCTAGGGATACTTATGACAACCAAAACTTCCTACCAATAACAACTGATCCTGAGCGGTGCCAGTGACTATTGGACTTTCTTGGGGTGCTAGTAACGACTAGACTTTCAGGGGAGAAAGGTGACAACCACAGCGAAGATACCAATAACAATTGGGTTTAATAAGGCGATTCTAGTAACTACCGGACTTCAAATGACTAGTGACAACCAAATCAAAGGATACCAATAATAATTGGATTTAAGCGATGCCAGTAACCACTGTACTTAAAATGAATGGTAACAACCAAATCAAAAATACCAATAACAATTGGATTTAAATGATGCCAGTAACCACTGTACTTAAGATGAATGGTAACAACCAAATCAAAGATACCAATAACAATTGGATTTAAATGATGCCAGTAACATCTAGACTTAAAAGGAATGGTAATAACCAAATCAAAGATACCAATAACAATTGGATTTAAACGATGCGGGTAATCATTGGATTTCAATGGAGAATTGGTAACAACCAAGCTATATACCAATAACAATTGGATTTTCAAAAACAAATATGCCAGTAACCACTAGACTTTCGAAGATTGGTGACAACCAAGTCAAGGTACCAACAACAATTGGATTTAAGCAATGCAATGCCAGTAACCACTGAACTTCAATGGGGAAAATGGGTAATAACCCAACTCAGAGCGCCAATAACAATTAGATTTAAACAATGCCAGTAACCGTTGGGCTTAGAATGATTGGTAACAACCAAAGCAGGGATACCAATAAAAAATTGGATTTAAAAGGTGCCAGTAACTACTGGACTTCAATTGGGGAGAAGCTGGTAACAAACCGACCTCCATACCGATAACAAACGGCTTTAAGCAATGCCAGTAACCACTGGACTTACACATGGGAATTGGTAACAACCGTACTAAATACCAATAATAATTGGCTTTAAGCAATTCCAATAACCACTGGACTTAGAACGATTGGTGACAACCAAACCTAGGGAACCAATAACAATTGGGTTTTCAATGCAATACTAGTAACTGCTAGACTTACTGGGGAAATTGGTAACGACCAACTTAAATACTAATAACCATTGGATTTCAATGCAATACTAGTAAGTACTAGACTTCAATGAGGATTGGCAATAACCGAATCAAAATATTCCAATAACAATTGAATTTAAGCAACGCCAGTAACTACTGGACACTTCAAAGATTGATGACAGCCAAGCCGCGGTACCAATAACAATTGGATTTAAATAATGCCAGTAACCATTGGGCTTTCAAAGATTTGTGACGACCAAATCAAGGTAAACATTAGTAACAACTAATCATCTTGGTAATATCGGATATTGCTAGTCACAACTAGCCTTCCAGGACTGAAACAAGTTAATATCAAGATTACTGACAAAGTTGGGGTAACAATCACAAAGCGAAACCGTGGAAAACGGGTCAAAGAGGGTGGTAACGACTAAAGGATCTCAATGGCAACAAGAAGACAAACAGAAACCCAAAGCAAATGCAAACAGATGTATATGCTGATGATATGATGCAAATGCAAAATGAAGACTGACCGACGAGGGTGAAGGAAAGAGGAAAGCAAGGAACACAAAGAGGGAACTCGTCACGCTGAGTTTTGATGCTACAAATTGGATGGCACTTCTTTCGGGGAAAATAAAAATTTTCCGACGTAATCAATACTCTTGCAAAACTGTAGAAGAGAAATCTTGGCGTAGAAGCGGGAATTGATGTTGGACGCGTCCTTGGTCGAAGGCGACATCAAGCTTTTACGGTTTTTAGAGTAGTGTAACATTGTCATGTCACCTCTAGAGTTTTTAATGCGCTTTGTTAAATTAGTTTTCTTAAACCAAAATTTTAAAGTTTCAAAACACTTTGCTTTTCGAAAAATCATTATTAACAAATAAGTGATATTTAGATAGCAAAAACAAAGGATCATAACAATGATTGGTCCTAAATCTGATTTCATTTAAGAGACGGGAACTATACAAAGGGTATAGTCTCGAGAACAAATACAATTTTGAAAAAAATGGCAGACAAAAGGGTTACAAAATCCCACAATGATCTGGTCATACTAACTAGCAGTCCATACACTTCGTTGCTTCTGACGAGAATGGCAAACAATGACTTTCTTTTAATACCTTTTGACAAGACCTTGCCCCTGCATTTGCCAGTCTTGTTCTTTGGACTCCCGTCTTGCTGAAGCGTTTTTGGCTTGATCCACCTTTCCAGGTTCAAGCGTAGTACTTTCTCACTACACCTAAATTGATGGGGTACTTGAGTTGTTCCCCATCCATTGTCTCAAGAATCAAAGATCCTCCGGAGAAAACAGTCTTCACGACAAAAGGGCCATCATAGTTGGGCATCCACTTCCCGCGCATGTCCTTTTGTGTTGGTAGGATTTTTCTAAGCACAAGCTCTCCTTCCTTATACTCTTTGGCACAAACCTTCTTGTCAAATGCCCTTATCATCCTTTGTTGATAAATCCGGCTATGACACATGGTAGTCATTCTTTTTACGTCAATGAGGTTTAATGAATCGAACCTTTCTTTTATCCACTCGACCTCTTCAAGCTCGGCTTCTATTAAGATTTTCAAAGAAGGAATCTTGACCTCGATGGGTAGCATCGTTTCCATCCTATAGACCAAGGAGAAGGGTGTTTCCCCTGTCGAAGTTCACACTGATGCTCTGTACCCATGTAAAGCAAATGGTAACATCTCATGCCAATCTTTATAAGTGATGACCATCTTCTGTAAGATTTTCTTGATGTTCTTATTTGCAGCTTCGACAACGCCATTCATTTTGGGCCTGTATGGAGAAGAGTTGTGATGCTTGATTTTGAAGTCATCACAAAGTTCTTTCATTGTTTTGTTGTTCATATTAGACCCATTGTCAGTGATGATTTGGTCTGGAATGCTGTACCGACAAACGATCTCCTTGTTGATGGAGCGGGCGACTACTTGCTTTGTTACGTTCGCATACGACGCTGCTTCTACCCACTTGGTGAAGTAATCAATTGCAACCAGGACAAAACGATGGTCGTTGGAAGCTTTTGGCTCTATTTCCCCAATCATGTCTATGCCCCACATTGTGAGTGGCCATGGTGATGTCAGCACATTGAGAGAATATGAAGGAACATGCACTTTGTCGGCATAGACTTGACATTTGTGGAATTTTCAAGCAAAGAGGATACAGTCTGTCTCTAAGGTCAACCAAAAATATCCAGCCCTGAAAATCTTTTTCGCCATGGCATGGCCACTGGCGTGGGTGTCGAAATTCTTTTTGGCACTTCAATTATTAATAGACCTGCTTCTTTTTCATCAACACATCTGAGTAAAACCATGTCGTGGTTTCTCTTGTACATGATGCCATTGCTGATGAAGAACTTGGATGACAATCTTCGTATGGCTCTTTTGTCAATTCTGCATGTGTCAACCGGATATTCCTGATTTTGAAGAAAATTCTTGATGTCGTGGAACCAAGGTTTCTTATCAGACTCTTCTTCTACCATCATGACATATGCTGGTACAGTCCTTCTTTTCATGCGAATCAGAGGTGCCTCGTTAACAAACTGGACCTTCCACATCGATGCTAGCATGGCTAAAGCATCTGCAATATGGTTTTCTACTCTTGGCACATGCTTGAAAGTAACTTCATCGAAATATTCAACCATCTCTAGAATGTGATCTTTGTAGGGGATCAACTTTTCATCCCGGGTTTCCCATTCTTCTTTGAGTTGATAAATCACTAAAGCAGAATCACCGATCACTTCCAAGATTTTGATACGGAGATCAATAGTAGCTTCCAACCCTAGAATGCAAGCTTCATACTCGACTATGTTGTTAGTATAAGAGAAACAAAGTATGGCGGTGACAGCAGTATACCCTCCGGTTGGATTTTTCAGGACAGCTCCAATACCATGTCCATTCTTGTTCGACGCTCCATCAAACATCTTTTTCCAGCGCGACCCAGGCTCGGGACCTTCTTCAGGATCGAGTTCTGGTTTCATGTGTTGAATGTACATTATGTCTTCATCGAGAAACTCAAACTTGAGTGGTTGATAATCCTCCACGGGATGCTCGACAAGGTGTTCTGACAAGACACTGCCTTTGATGGACTTTTGAGCAACATATTGAGTATCATACTCTGATAAGAGCATGTTCCATCTGGATAATCTTCCAGTTTGAGCTGACTTTTCAAAGATGTACTTTATCGGGTCCATCTTGGAAATCAGCATAATGGTATAAAAGATCATATATTGTCTCACACGCTTGGCGGCCCAGGCTAAGGCACAATAAGATTTCTCTAGAGGAGAGTAACGACTCTTGCAGTCTGTGAACTTCTTGCTTAAATAGTAGATCAGACGTTCCTTCTTCCCTGACTCTTCAGCTTGTCCTAAGATACAACCCATTGAATCTTCCAATACCGTCATGTACATGAACACCGGTTTTCCTGGTACTGGAGGAATCAATACCAGAGGCTCTTGTAGATACTTCTTAATTTTCCCAAATGCCGACTGGGAGTTTTCGTTCCACACCACCGTTTGATCCTTTCGTAACAACTTGAAGATCGGTGTACAGGTAGGCGTTAGGTTGGAAATGAACTGGGAGATGTAATTCAGTCGTCAAAGGAATCCTCTGACCTATTTTTCTGTTTGAGGAGCGCGAATTTCTTGAATTGCTCTGACCTTATCAGGATCTACTTCAATTCCTCATTGACTAACAATGAAACCAAGTACTTTTCCTGAGCGAACCCCAAATGTGCATTTAGCTGGATTTAGCCTTAGCTAATACTTTCGGATTCTCTAGAATAACTTCAACAAATGATCCAAATGGTCTTCTTCACTTCGAGACTTTGCAATCATGTCGTCTACATATACATCAATCTCTTAATGCATCATGTCATGGAAGAGTGCGATTATAGCTCTCTAATATATTGCTCCTGCATTCTTCAAACCGAAAGGCATGACCTTATAACAATAAGTGCCCCAGGGTGTAACGAAAGTTGTTTTCTCCATGTCAGTCGGATCCATGTTTATTTGATTGTAACCAGAAAATTCGTCCATGAACGAAAATACTGAAAACATGACTAGATGTAATATGATATTAGGAACATATTTGCTTCCAACTTTGAGGTCAAATTCCTTTTGTTTAAAGAGTTGACTTTTCAGTCAAACAAACTGATCGATCGAAAAACTCTGAATTAAATGTTGGTGTTCTGGATCCTTTGAGACTTTGAAACTTCCTGAGTAGACTTCACTAAGTCATATAATCTCCATGGACCATGATTCCATCATTGGAATACCTTTTAAATCAAGAGTCAAACTACAATTGACTTTTCCTAATCAGGAACCCTAATCGGGAGTCCTGGACTGCATTGTTCTTGATCTTTGGGTGATAAACTCAAATTGGATTCATAATTGATCCAGTGTAGTATCTTTGATGATGTAGAGACTTGTTTCATGGAGAATCAATCCAAGACATTGATTGATCAAACCATCGACATCCCGATTCTTGACTGTATGGAAATCTGATTCACCTGTCATCTTGACAAAGACAAACTTGAAATAGGTTAAGGTTAGATAATCAAATGATGATGCTCCTAGAATGATGATGAAGATCTAGGGGTCAAAATTTGGGGTGCAATAGTTTCCCCTATTTAAATATCTTCACCAGATGGCAATGAGAGATAACAATCTCCATAGAATTTTGGTGAGAGGTATTTAAATATAGCAAACCGAAAATTTTGTCCCTTAGATACAATGGTATGAAAAAGGAAAAATGCTAAACATGCAATGAATTCTAAATGATATTGTATGATGCTTGAGATGCAAGCAAATCCGACACACGAGCAAAAAGAAAAAGAGCGGAAAAATAACGAGTAACTACTCACAAAGGACTCGACACACTTGGGAAAGATCCAGGGCATAACGAACGATAGTTCATACATGACTAATGATGGTACTCCGAGGGGATCGTACACACAGGGACACAAACTCCAACGGGGAAGACAAAATCCTCACTGGGGAAAAGAAAGACCAAAGACACGACCCTTACTGGGGACAAACTAAATAAGGAACTTCCTATAATGAAGAGTTCGAACGAGATCATCAGGAAAAGACTACAAGCAAGACCAGGCGCACCGAGGATGCTAGTAACCACTAGATCTCTGAGACTCGACTGGGAAACCAAGGCTCTGTTGGGGATACTGGTGACAACCAGAACTTCCTACCAATAACAACTGATCTTGAGCGGTTCCTGTGACTATTGGACTTTCTGGGGGTACTAGACTTTCAGGGGAGAAAGATGACAACCATAGTGAAGATACGAATAAAAATTGGGTTTAAACAAGGCGTTGCCTGTAACTACCGGACTTCAAATGACTGGTGACAACCAAATTAAAGGATACCAATAATAATTGGATTTCAGCGATGCCAGTAACCACTAGACTTAAAATGAATGGTAACAACCAAATCAAAAATACCAATAACAATTGGATTTAAATGATGCCAGTAACCACTGGACTTAAAATGAATGGTAACAACCAAATCAAAGATACCAATAACAATTGGATTTAAATGATGCCAGTAACCACTGGACTTAAAATGAAAGGTAACAACCAAATCAAAGATACCAATAACAATTGGATTTAAACGATGCCAGTAACCACTGGACTTCAATGGAGAATTGGTAACAACCGAGCTATATACCAATAACAATTGGACTTTCAAAAGAAAATGCCAGTAACCACTGGACTTTCGAAGATTGGTGACAACAAAGTCAAGGTACCAACAACAATTAGATTTAAGCAATGCAATGCCAGTAACCACTGAACTTCAACGGGGAAAATGGGTAATAACCCAACTTAGACCGCCAATAACAATTAGATTTAAACATTGCCAGTAACCACTGGGCCTAGAATGATTGGTAACAACCAAAGCAAGGATACCAATAACAATTGGATTTAAAAGGTGCCAGTAACTACTGAACTTTAATTGGGGAGAAGCTGGTAACAAACCAACCTCCATACCGATAACAAACGACTTTAAGCAATGCCAGTAACCACTGGACTTACATAGGGGAATTGGTAACAACTGAACTAAATACCAATAACTATTGGCTTTAAGCAATGCCAATAACCACTGGACTTAGAACGATTGGTGACAACCAAACCTAGGGCACCAATAACAATTGGGTTTTCAATGCAATACTAGTAACTGCTAGACTTACTGGGGAAATTGGTAACGACCAACTCAAATACCAATAACCATTGGATTTCAATGCAATACTAGTAACTACTAGACTTCAATGAGGATTGGTAATAACAGAATCAAAAGATTCCAATAACAATTGGACTTAAGCAACGCCAGTAACTACTGGACTCTTCAGAGATTGGTGACAACTAATTCGAGGTACCAATAACAATCGGATTTAAACAATGCCAGTAACCACTGGGCTATCAAAGATTGGTGACGACCAAATCAAGGTAAACATTAGTAACAACTAATCATCTTGGTAATATAAGATATTTCTAGTCACAACTAGCCTCCCGAGACGGAAACAAGTTAGTCTCAAGATTACTTACAAAGTTGGGGTAACAACCACAAAGCGAAACCGTGGCAAACAGATCAAAGAGGGTGGTAACGACCAAAGGATCTTAATGGTAACAGCCATACAAACAGAAACCCAAAGCAAATGCAAACAGATGTGTATGCTGATGATATGATGCAAATGCAAACTGCAAACAGACCCACGAGGGAGAAGGAAAGAGCAAAGCAAGGAACACAAAGAGGGAACTCGTCAAGCTAAGTTTTGATGCTACAAATTGGATGGCGCTTCTTTCGGAGAAAATAATAATTTTCTGACGTTATCAATAATCTTGCAAAACTGCAGAAGAGAAATCTTGGCGTAGTAGCAGGAATTTATGTTGGACGCGTCTTTGGTCGGAGGCGACATCAAGCTTTTACGGTTTTTGAGAGTAGTATAACACCGTCGTGTCACCTCTAGAGTTTTTAACGCGCTTTGTTAAATTATTTTTCTTAAACCAAAATTTAAAAGTTTCAAAACATTTTGGTTTTCGAAAATTTGATTTCATTTAAGAGACGGGAACTTTACAAAGGGTATAGTCTCGAGAACAAATACAATTTTGAAAAAAATGACAGACAAAAGGGGTTACAAAATCCCACAATGATTTGGTCCTACTAACTAGTAGTCCATACACTTTGTTGCTTTTAACGAGAATGGCAAACAATGACTTTCTTTTAATACATTTTGACAAGACCTTGCCCCTGCGTTTGCCAGTCTTGTTCTTCGGCCTCTGCTCTTGCTGAAGCATTTTTGGTTTGATGGGGTACTTGAGTTCTACCCCATCCATTGTCTCAAGAATCAAAGATCCTCCATAGAAAACAGTCTTCACGACAAAAGGGCCATCGTAGTTGGGCATCCACTTCCCGCGCATGTCCTTTTGTGTTGGTAGGATTTTTCGAGCACAAGCTCTCCTTCCTTATACTCTTTGGGACAAACCTTCTTGTCGACTGCCCTTATCATCCTTTGTTGATAAATCTGGCTATGACACATGGCAGTCATTCTTTTTTCGTCAATGAGATTCAATGAATCGAACCTTTCTTTTATCCACTCGGCCTCTTCAAGCTCGGCTTCTACTAAGATTTTCAAAGAAGGTATCTTGACCTCGATGGGTACCACTGTGTCCATCAAATAGACCAAGGAAAAGGGTGTTTCCCTTGTCGAAGTTAACACTGATGCTCTATACCCATGTAAAGCAAATGGTAACATCTCATGCCAATCTTTATAAGTGACGACCGTCTTCTGTACAATTTTCTCGATGTTCTTGTTTGCAGCTTCGACAACGCCATTCATTTTGGGCCTGTATAGAGAAGAGTTGTGATGCTTAATTTTGAAGTCATCATAAAATTCTTTCATTGTTTTGTTGTTCAGATTAGACCCATTGTCAGTGATGATTTTGTCAGGAATGTCGTACCGAAATATGATCTCCTTCTTGATGAAGCAGGCGACTACTTGCTTTGTTACGTTCGCATATGACACTACTTCTACCCACTTGGTGAAGTAGTCAATTGCAACCAAGACGAAACGATGGTCATTGGAAGCTTTTGGCTCTATTTTACCAATCATGTCTATGCCCCACATTGTGAGTGGCCATGGTGATGTCATCACATTGAGAGAATATGGAGGAACATGCACTTTGTCAGCATAAACTTGGCATTTATGGAATTTTCAAGCAAAGAGGATACAGTCTGTCTCTAAGGTCAACAAAAAATATCCAGCCCTCAAAATCGTTTTCGCCTTGGCATGGCCACTGGCGTGGGTGTCGAAAGTCCATTCATGCACTTCAGTTATTAATAGACCTGCTTCTTTTTCATCAACAAATCTGAGTAGAACCATGTCATAGTTTCTCTTGTACAGGATGCCATTGCTGATGAAGAACTTGGATGACAATCTTCGTATGGCTCTTTTGTCAATTCTGGATGTGTCAACTGGATATTCCTAATTTTGAAGAAAATTCTTGATGTCGTGGAACCAAGGTTTCTTATCAGACTCTTCTTCTACCATCATGACATATGTTGGTACAGTCCTTCTTTTGATGTGAATCAGAGGTGACTCGTTAACAAACTGGACCTTCCACATCGATGCTAGCATGGCTAAAGCATCTGCAATATGGTTTTCTACTCTTGGCACATGCTTGAAAGTAACTTCATCGAAATATTCAACCATCTCTAGAATGTGATCTTTGTTGGGGATCAACTTTTCATCTCTGGTTTCCCATTCTTCTTTGAGTTGATAAATCACTAAAGCGGAATCACCGATCACTTCCAAGATTTTAATACGGAGATTAATAGCAGATTCCAACCCTAGGATGCAAGCTTCGTACTCGGCTATGTTGTTAATACAAGATAAACAAAGTATGGCGGTGACGGCAGTATACCCTCCGGTTGGATTTTTAAGGACAACTCCAATACCATGTCCATTCTTGTTCGACGCTCCATCAAACATTATTTCCCAGGGCGACCTAGGCTCGGGACCTTCTTCAGGACCGGGTTCTGGTTTCATGCGTTGAATGTACATTATCCTCCATGGGATACTCGACAAGGTGTTCTGACAAGACACTGCCTTTGATGGACTTTTGAGCAATATATTGAATATCATACTCCATTAAGAGCATGTGCCATTTGGCTATCCTTCTAGTTTGAGTTGGCTTTTCGAAGATGTACGTTATCGGGTCCATCATGGAAATCAGCATAGTGGTATGGCAGATCATATATTCTCTCAGACGCTTGGCGGCCCAGGCTAAGGCACAATAGGATTTCTCTAGAGGAGAGTAACGACTCTCGCAGTCTGTGAACTTCTTGCTTAAATAGTAGATCGCATGCTCCTTCTTCCCTGACTCGTCAGTTTATCCTAGGACACAACCCATTGAATCTTCCAATACCGTCATGTACATGAACAACGGTTTTCCTGGTACTGGAGGAATCAATACCGAAGGCTCTTGTAGATACTTCTTAATTTTCTCAAATGCCGACTGGCAGTTTTCGTTCCACACCACCGTTTGATCCTTTCGTAACAACTTGAAGATCGGTGTGCAGGTAGGTGTTAGGTCAGAAATGAACCGGGATATGTAATTCAGTCATCCAAGGAAACCTCTGACCAGGTTTTCTATTTGAGGAGTAGGCATTTCTTGAATTTCTCTGACCTTATCAGGATCTACTTCAACTCCTCGCTGACTAACAATGAAACCAAGTAGTTTGCCTGAGCGAACCCCAAATGTGCATTTAGCTGATACTTTCGGAGTCTCTCGAATAGCTTCAACAAATGATCCAAATGGTCTTCTTCACTTTGAGACTTTTCAATCATGTCGTCTAGATATACTTCAATCTCTTGATGCATCATATCACGGAAGAGCGCGACCATAGCTCGCTGATATGTTGCTCCTGCATTCTTCAAACCGAAAGGCATGACCTTATAACAATAAGTGCCCCAGGGTGTAATGAAAGTTGTTTTCTCCATGTCATCCAGATCCATTTTTATTTGATTGTAGCTAGAAAATTCGTCCATGAACGAAAATATTGCAAATATGGTCGTGTTACCCACCAGAGTGTCGATATGTGGAAGAGGGAAATCTTCCTTCGGACTAGCTTTGTTCAGATCCCTATAATCTACACACATTCTCACTTTGCCATCTTTCTTTGGGACTGGCACGATGTTGGCCACCCATTCTGGATATTTTGACACTGCTAAAAAGCCTGCATCAACTTGCTTCTTGACTTCATCTCTGATCTTGAGAGCCATGTCAGGTCTTGATCTTCGAAGCTTCTGCTTAACTAGAGGACACTCTGGCTTTAGAGGGAGCTTGTGCATAACAATGTCGGTGTCCAATCCTGGCATATCTTGATAAGACCAAGCGAATATGTCGACATAATCTTTGAGGAGTGCTATCAGCCTGCTTTTGACTTCTGACCCCAACGATGCTCCAATCTTGATTTCTCTTTTCTCTTCTTCTGAGCCCAAGTTGACGATGCCGATCTGTTCCTTGTATGGATGAAGATAATCATCTTCGTATTCAGTCATCCTCCTCAATTCTTCGGGAACCCCTGAGTCTTCGTCGCACTCTTCTTCGGCTTGAAAGACAGATGAACCACTACCAGAAGGAACTGAATGATCATGGGATTCTGTAGGTGATGGAGAGGTTCTGCATGTTTTTACAATTTTGAGAATGATCAGACACATACACACAGACATGCAGATGAAGGGTTTCTTTTAAGTTTTCAAAAATAGTTGTCATTTTTCCTTTTAACAAAAAGAGTGAAAATGATAAGCAAAAAACAAAATAAGAGTTTTAACAAAAACACTTTTTCATTAATAGATTTTTCAAATTGCAAAGTGGCCCATACAAAATGATTCACAGGCCTTGGGCAAGACCAGGAATTTTAAAGAAAAACAAAGCTAACAAGCAAATGAATTACTCTAAAGGTAAAAAGATATGGATCTCCACGGTCTCCTAGTTGTGCAAAGCTGCTCCTCGGATTACTAGGTTGTCAAGATCACTATCTTCTTCTTCGGCTATGATGGCATTTACTTGCAGTCCGCCGCTTGTAAAAATCTTTGTCAAGGATTTCTTCTTCATGGTGCTCACCTCTGGTGCATCTTCTAGAGTTGGTATGTAATCCAACCCTTGTCGGTCATTCTTCGCTCGAGTGTTGACTTCAATAATCTCCCCCCCCCCCCCATCCTAAAGGGATTCCAGTCTTCAATGCAACTTTGATGCTTTAAACAGGAGCAAACGATGGACCACAAGTTATAGCTGATTCATCAACAAGAACAACATGAGCTATTTCCAGGGATTGAAAAGTCGTTTCAAGCGAGTCCTCTTCAGCTTCTATATATATGAAGGATGACAAGTTACTCACCATTAGATCTTCTTCTCCATGAATGATGACCAACTGGTCTTTGACAACAAATTTCATCTTTTGGTGCAGAGTGGAGGTAACAGCGCCCGCTGTATGTATTCCTGGTCTCCCCAATAGACAACTATAGGCTGGATTAATATCCATTATTTGAAAAGTAATGTCAAAGATCCGAGGGCCTATAATGATTGGCAGATCAACTTCCCCTATCACAATCCTTCTTGAGCCATCGAAAGCTTTAACCACTAAAGATGTAGGTCTCATTTCAGCTCCTTGGTAAGCTAGTTTAGCTAGAGTCCTTTTAGGCATCACATTGAGCGCATATCCTGTGTCAACAAGTACTCTGGCTAATGTATCCTCTTTGCATTTAATCGATACATGCAAGGCGTGATTGTGCTTGCGCTTTTCAGCTGTCAGATCATTATCATCAAAGCTCAGAGTGTTGCATGTTGTGATGTTGCCAACGAATAAATCAAATTGTCCTACTGTGATATCTTTCGTCACATGAGCTTGCGTCAATATTTTCAGCAAGGCTTGACAATGTGCATGGGAGCTCAGCAGTAGCGACATGATGGAAATCTTAGACGGTGTTTGATTTAGTTGATTTACCACTTGGTAGTCACTTCGGCGGATGATTCTTAGGAATTCTTCCTCATCATCTTTAAGAGGTTCTTTTCCTTTACCGGTACGTTCTTTAACAACAATTTCTTTCTGAGTGGCTTCCTTAGGAGTAGCGTTAATAGCTTTAGGAGTGGGAACCGTTGGCTGAGAAGTGACGGGATTTGCTCGAGGTTGATACGTATGACCGCTTCGGGTCATCCTGCTTGCCCCGACAATATTGGCGATATTTCCCTGTCTCCTTTCCTTGAAAATTTTGTCACACCATGAATAATCATCCTTCGGTGTTATGGCCCTCGGGTGAGGTCTAGACCCCCTCCTTAGTTCCAACCTAGGATGATCTCTTCCAAACTTGGGTTCCACATCGCCACAGAACACTGGCCGGACCGTTTTGCTCCTGGTTGCATTGTTATTGCTGAAGACAACCCTCTTGCTGGGTTCTTCGGGTATATTGAACACTGGTTTAATTACCGCTACGTCCTCCTTTTTCTTCCTGTTACTGATCTCTAGCATTCCTTGATATATTAGTGCTCGAACATCTTTTTGTACAAGGTCATAACCCTGTGGATTCAGCATACATTGCTCACAGTTCTCATGGGAACTCTTGAGCATCCAGGCTTAAACGAGTCTTTTGTGTAGCTCTACCTGTGGCACTTTGACTTCATCGACAGTGGTAACAGTCTTTGTCTCAGATCCCTCCCCTTTTTCAATGATGGCGTTCACTCCACCATGGTTCAGTAGAGGGTTATCCTTCACATTTGGGTGATTATCTTCAAAAGACAGAATCTTCTTTTCGATAAACTCTCGAACAATGTGTTGGAGTGCAAAGCATCCTTCCAAGTCGTGCCCGGGGGTGTTTTCATGGAACGGACGATGGGCGCTGGCATTGTAGTAGTGTGGCAAAGGGTTAGGAGAAGCACCTAACTTCCTCGTTTTAACAAGCCCTCTTTCCATCAGCATGGGGAATAATTCAGTGTAACTCATAGGAATAGGATGTATCCCTGGCTTATTACTTTGGTAGTTAGTCCTTGGAGCTTGAGCCTAAGGCTGCTGCACTTGCTGGTGGTAATGCTGATGTTGGTTGGGTGCCCCTTGTTGAGGACCCTGATGAGCTTGTTGTTGAAAAACAGGCGTCACTTCCGCTACATAGGGTGGTTGTTGATATTGTTATCGTTGATTCTTTGGATTTTGCGCCCTTTTCCATATGTCACGGCACTTACCTCCCCTTCCTTCTTTTTGTGGAAGTTGTTGGTTGGTTTTTTGGTAGCACCGGTGCTGGAATTAGTAGTTGAGGTTGTTACTTTACCACTTTTTAGCCCTGCTTCAACCTTTACTCCTACAGCGACAATGTCGTAGAAATTGGTCGTGACACTGCTGATTAATCTTACATAGAACTCCGGCCTGACGGTGTCTATAAACTAGTCAGCTAGTTCTTTTTCGGTGAGGGGTGGCTCAACTTGAGCTGTAGTCTCGCGCCATCTTTGCGCATACTCTTTAAAAGATTAAGTACTATTCTGCATCATGCTAAGGAGCTGACGATGATCTGGAGCTAAATCCATATTGTACGTGTACTGCTGAATAAATGCGTCTAACAGATCTTGAAAACCATGGATCTTTTCCTGGTCTAAGCTTAAGTACCATTTGGAAGATGCCCCTTTGAGGATATCTTGGAAGCAATGTACCAACAACTTGTCGTTTTCGATATACGGAGCCATCCGCCTGCAATACATGATTAAGTGAACTTTGGGACAAGTGGTACCCTCATATTTTTCAAACATAGACATTTTGAACTTTGGTGGGAATACTGGTCCTGATACCAGACACATGTCTTTGGCGTCTGATCCAAAAACATTACTCCCTTCAATTGCTCTCATTCTTTTAGTGATAATGCCCATTTCTACCCTTAGCTTTTCATGCTTCTCGTCTTCGACCTCAGAACCATCGGGTATATCGAAGATTGGTTGGTGATTGTTGGAAATAGGTCAGACATGAGTCGGTCCTCCTGCCTGAGTGAAGATAGGATTTGTCGTTATTGGATCAACTTGTGGTTGAAAGCTGGACGGTTGAGGATTGTTGAACGGCGGTAGGAAATCCTTGGATATGCCAAATGGAAAATCAGTCGTCGTAGCTGGAGCGGTTGGAAGGTTTGTTTTTGTCATAGTGACTTCAGAAACCACTGTAACCTATGTATCCATCTTTGCTTTGATCACATTAAGAACCTCCATGATCTGACTGACGTTGTCTTTAACCCCTTCGATGTCGTTATTTATCTGGTCAATCTTTTGATTGTTGTCTGCCATCCTTCTTTGAGCTTAAGCTCGGGTGTTGTATCCGTGAGAACTCAGTATGACTCTCCTCTCTCTGGCGGACAAGAACAACAGATGAGCTGTATGACCAATGCATAACCAATGCAGAATGATATGCAGATGCACATGCAAATGCAAGACCAACCATTCAAGGAAAGAGCAAATTTTGTTTACAAACAAAATTAGGAACACACGTAACAACGTTCTTTAAAAGCAAATTTTCATTGATAAATCAAGATCTATTTCAATATGTGGCCCTTGCTAAAAGCAAGACTTTTCTTACAACAAATGAAAACATAACATAAGATTACAATCTTAAAGAAAGCAGGAAATGGTGAAGTATCGATCATTCTAACTAGATGATCCTTCTCCTTCTTTAGACCTGGGATGAGCTTGATTTTGACGAATAATCTCCCATAATTCTTCATTCTCATGTTGGGCTTTGACTAAGGCATACCTCATCTCCTTCCTAGGTATATGAACCTCAGGCTCCATTGTGATATCATAGTCATGAGTGTAGAACATTGATAAAGCTATCTCCTTTGACCAAAGTAGATAGGCTCTAGTAATCAGACAACTTATGTTTTCTTCTGCGGTCATCCCCTCCATGTGAGGAAGCCACCACGCAAAGTTAGCTCGAGTTTCCAGTTCTTCATTGCTACCTTTTTCATAAAAATAGGCTTTTAGCATCTCTGTCTCTAGTTCCGGCCCGGTTGAGTATCCATGCTAGAGGCGAGCAAGGATTGCGTTATAGCTGATAACTCATGTTGTACCGATGAAAGGTATGTTTGGGAAGTCCCCATAACTTTGGATCATGGTTACACCACTGATTTTGGTATCATACCAATTGACATCATAGAGCTTGAGAGTTATTAATTTTTTGACCCATGCTTCCTTGCTGGGGAGGCTCCAAAGAACATGAGTCTTGGGCAAGTGAGAAGTAAACCACTTGCTAAGAAAAGTTGTACAACATGAGAACTGTCCAAGATCGTACAAATTCTGGCTGTGGATGATGATGTAGGTGTCTGCTAATGAATTCATTAAAGCATCGAAAGAGGCACAAACCATAGATCAAGAAAGCCAGGATTGCCTCGAAGATGCCCTGATTTTTATTGCCTCGAAGAAAGCCAGGATTGTCGTACAAATGGCTAATGAATTCAGCCATTTCCATAAATGGTCTCGTCTCCATTCTACGAAAATCACTTCTGGCTACCAAATTAGCAGGCAATTTAGCTGGCCTGATGTGCAAATCCTTGGCAAGGCCTCTTCTTCCTCGGTTTCGCATAAGGAGCCTTGAAAGTTAGAGGAAGCTTTAGGTAAGCAGAACATTCCTCTATGGTCGAAAGCAACTGGAAGTCTGGAAAGATGAAGCAATGATATACTAGATTGTAAAATTCGACGAGCGCTTGCAGCATGTTCTCATTAACTCGAATGTTGAGTAATGGTAGAAGATCTCCATACTTTGCAATGAAAGCGACGGGATTCATAACAAGGCTTGCCAAGATCCTGATCTTGTCCAATTTCAAATATGGGTACGGGAATCTATTTCATCGTTCCATGTTGATGTCTGCAAAGAGAAAAATTCGAATTTCCTTGAATGGTTAGTAAAATGCAAAGATGCAATGCAAATGTGACTGGTTTTACAAAACTCAGAAGATCAATTGTGTCAAACCCCCATTTCATTCAATATTGGTAAAAGTTACAACTTTTGAGATACAACACAAGGAGTCTAAATTACATCAAGAAGCTAAGTTCCATAGTTTACACTGAAAACTTCAGACACGAGGCCTCTTCAACTTCTTCAGGATTGCGTTCTCCATTACCAATTTATCCACTATCCCTTTCCAGGCTCTGGAGGTTGGAGGGATATTTGAGTATTCATGATTGCTTTGAGTGGGCTTGATACTAGAGAAAAATAAATTCTCTTTTATTGCTTCCCCATCAATCACCCGTCGTTCGATCCAATCTATCAATTCATCTTTTTCTTGCACCTCTCTGACGAGCCTTGTTGTTTCGGAGGAAAGCGCATGATACCTTCCTTCTCAAGTGTCTCTCTCAAGTTGTGCTCTTGCAAGTAATTCTTGATACTCCTCCATCTTCTCAATGGGAATGGCAGAGGATGACGACGCGATGACAATCTACACATTCTTTTCTGGGAGATACGACATCTTCAAATCTTTCGCTCTGGACTGGATCCATTGAGTAAATGGTTCTAAGGCTATGCAATTTCTTTTCCCTAGACCTGCTTTCGTCTTTTTCTAGATGTTCTCCCAAGCATCAATTGCGTTATTTCTCATTTTTTCTGCTACCTCAGTGTTGAGATAAAAAAACCGGATAGGAGCACATTGTTGGATTTATCCTTCATTGGAAAACCAAACTGTCGTCTAGCTAAGGCTAGATTATAATTGATCCTTCCTCTTACTCCAACAAGTGGTATATTTGGGAAGCTTCCATAATGATCAAAGTAAACACCTCGGTCGTATGCAGGATTGTACCAATGAATATCAGCTTGTGTTAAGGATATTATCCTTTGAGACCATCTTCATCCATTGGGATTCTCCTTGAAAGCGTCGGTTTTTGGCAAATAGTTGACGAACCATTTGTACAGCAGAGGTGCACAACAGAGGAAAGCTACTTTTCCTTGAAGTGTCTGATGATGTATTGAATGATAAACATCTCCTAACAAGGTAGGCATAGGGTTGCCACTTAAAAATATGGAAATGGAAGGGAAATTGATGAATTCCTCTACCTCGGGAAACAACATTAGTCCATAGATTAACAGAGCTAATACTGTTTCAAACGCGTCCATGCTCCCTTCTTTGGCAAGATAGGCAGCTTTCTTGACTAAGAAATCTGAATGAAAACCTGCTACTCCTTTTTTGGTTGCACGGTGAGCTTTAATTCAAACGCTTCAAGGTGAAGAGCGTCTACTATTTCTTTCGACGAAGGTAAATTTTCCAATCCACTGTAAGGTTTTTGATCCTTCACAAGAACTCCCATATAATAGGCGTACTCTTCCAAAGTCGGCATCAACTGATAGTTGGGAAAAGTAAAGCAATGATACAATGGATCATAGAACTGAACCAGAGTACCGAGGATCCCTTCTTCCATCCCTATCCTGACTAGGCTCAAAATCTTTCCATATCTTTTTCCAAATTCTTCTGACACCATGGTTCCTAGCTTTCTCAACTCGGATGTATCAGGCTTCTTGAAAATGTATGTCTTGGTGTTTCTTGTTCCAATATCCATGATATGTCTAGGATTTTGCACAAAGAGATCAATTGAGTTTTACAAAACTAGTCGCAATATGAAATGCTATGATGAGATGGTGAGATGATGCACACACGACACAAAGGCAAGTATTCATAAATACAATGCACGTGCACACACAAGGCCCCCTAGGCTCAAGGTCAAAGCATGGAGTCAAAGGTCTAACCATCCCCAAGGATTTATACTATGAGTTATTTTGTACCTGCCAAACGGGTTCTATCAAAGTTACCAGAGTCATAGTAAATCCTTCGGATATTGCCAACTAACGCAACTACTTACGTGAGTCAAGAATATTCTCAAGATAAACTCGTCTGAGTGTAGCATTGCATGACAACTATTGAGGGACTACT
>CAWUDS030005955.1:0-42798 GCA_963859935.3 Lathyrus sativus | reverse complement strand
AAAATCGCCGCCGGAAGGCCAAATAATCGGACATCGCCGCTGGAAAACCAAATAATCTGACATCGCTGCAAGAAAACCAAAACATCCGACATCGCCGCCGGAAAACCAAAACATCCAACATCGCCGCCGGATAGCCAAATAATCTGATATCGCCGCCAGAAAACCAAAACATCTGACATCGCCGCCGGAAAACCAAATAATCTGACATCGTCGCCAGAAAACAGAAACATCCGACATCGCCGCCGGAAAACCAAAACGTCCAACATCTCCGCCGGAAAACCAAACAATCTGACATCGCCGCCAGTAAACTAAAACATCTCTCATCGCCGTCGGAAACCAAATAATCAGACAACGCTGCCAGAAAACCAAAATATCCGACATCGCCGCTAGAAAACCAAATAATCAGACATCGCCGCCAAAAACCAAAACATCCGACATCGCCGCTGGAAAACCAAAAAATCTGACATTGTCGCTAGAAAACCAAACATATGACATCGCCGCCGGAAGACAAAAACATCCAACATCGCCGTCGGAAAACCAAATAATCTAACATCGCCGCCAGAAAACCAAAACATCCAACATTGCCGCCGGAAAACTAAATAATCTGACATCGCCGCCAGAAAACCAAAATATCTGACTTCGCCGCCGGAAAACCAAAACATCCGACATCGCCGTCGGAAAACCAAATAATCTAACATCGCCGCCAAAAAACCAAAACATCCGACATCGCCACCGGAAATCCAAAAAATCTAATATTGTCGCCAGAACACCAAAACATCTGACATCGTAGCCGGAAGACCAAAACATCCAACATCGCCTTCGAAAAACCAAATAATCTAACATCGCCGCCAGAAAACCAAAACATCCGACATCACCGCAGGAAAACCAAATAATCTGACATCGCCGCCAGAAAACCAAAACATCTGACATCGCCGCCGGGAAACCAAAACATCCAACATCGCTGCCGAAAAACCAATAAATCTAACATCGCCGCTAGAAAACGAAAACATCCTACTTCGCCGCCGAAAAACCAAATAATCTGACATGACCGCTAGAAAACCAAAACATCCAACATCGCCGCCAGAAAACCAAATAATCTAACTTCGCCGCCAGAAAACCAAAACATCCAACATTGCCGCGAAAAAAGCCAAAACATCCAGCATCGCCGCAAGAAAACCAAAGAATCTGACATCGCCGCCCGAAAACCAAAACATCCAACATCGCTGCCGGAAAACCAAATAATATGACATTGCCGCCAGAAAACCAAAACATCTGACATCGCCGCCGGAATACCAAATACTATGACATTGCCGCCAGAAAACCAAAACATCCGACATCGCCTCCGGAAAACCAAAACATCAAACAACTCCGCCGAAAAACCAAATAATCTGACATCGCCACCGAAAAACCAAAACATCCAAAATCGCCGCCGGAAGGCCAAATAATCGGACATCGCCGCCGGAAAACCAAATAATCTGACATCGCTGCAAGAAAACCAAAACATCCGACATCGCCGCCGGAAAACCAAAACATCCAACATCGCCGCCGGATAGCCAAATAATCTGATATCGCCGCCAGAAAACCAAAACATCTGACATCGCCGCCGGAAAACCAAATAATCTGACATCGTCGCCAGAAAACAGAAACATCCGACATCGCCGCCGGAAAACCAAAACGTCCAACATCTCCGCCGGAAAACCAAACAATCTGACATCGCCGCCAGAAAACCAAAACATCTGTCATCGCCGTCGGAAAACCAAATAATCAGACAACGCTGCCAGAAAACCAAAATATCCGACATCGCCGCTAGAAAACCAAATAATCAGACATCGCCGCCAAAAAACCAAAACATCCGACATCGCCGCCGGAAAACCAAAAAATCTGACATTGTCGCCAGAAAACCAAAACATATTACATCGCCGCCGGAAGACCAAAACATCCAACATCGCCTTCGAAAAACCAAATAATCTAACATCGCCGCCAGAAAACCAAAACATTCGACATCGCCGCAGGAAAACCAAATAATCTGACATCGCCGCCAGAAAACCAAAACATCCAACATCGCTGCCGAAAAACCAATAAATCTAACATCGCCGCTAGAAAACCAAAACATCCTACATCGCCGCCAGAATATCAAATAGTCTGACATCGCCGCTAGAAAACCAAAACATCCAACATCGCCGCCAGAAAACCAAATAATCTAACATCGCCGCCAGAAAACCAAAACATCCAACATCGCCGCAAAACAAACCAAAACATCCAACATCGCCGCAAGAAAACCAAATAATCTGACATTGCCGCCAGAAAACCAAAATATCGGACATCGCCGCCGGAATACCAAATAATCAGACATTGCCGCCAGAAAACCAAAACATCCGACATCGCCTCCGGAAAACCAAAACATCGAACAACTCCGCCGAAAAACCAAATAATCTAACATCGCCGCCAAAAAACCAAAACATCCAACATCGGCGCCGAAAAACAAAATAAAATGACATCGACGCCAGAAAACCAAGACATCCGACATCGCCGCCGGAAAACCAAAAAAATTTGACAACGCTGCCAGAAAACCTAAACATTCGACATCGCCGCCAGAAAACCAAATAATCTGACATTGCCTCCAGAAAACCAAAACATCCGACATCGCCGCCGGAAAACCACAACATCCAACATCGCCGCTGGAAAACGAAATAATCTGACATCGCCGCCAGAAAACCAAAACATCTGAAATCGCCGCCGGAAAACCAAATAATCTGACATCGCCGCCAGAAAACCAAAACATTTGACATCGCTGCTAGAAAACCAAATAATCTGACATCGCCGCCAGAAAACCAAAACATCTGACATCGCCGCCGGAATATCAAATAATCTAACATTGCCGCCAGAAAACCAAATAATCCGACATCGCCGCCGGAAAACCAAAACATCCAACAACTCCGCCGGAAAACCAAATAATCTGACATCGCCGCCAGAAAACCAAAACATCTGAAATCGCCGCCGGAAAACCAAATAATATGACATCGCCGCCAGAAAACCAAAACATTTGACATCGCTGCTAGAAAACCAAATAATCTCACCTCGCCGCTAGAAAACCAAAACATCTGACATCGCCGCCGGAATATCAAATAATCTAACATTGCCGCCAGAAAACCAAATAATCTGACATCGCCGCCGGAAAACCAAAACATCCAACAACTCCGCCGGAAAACCAAATAATCTGACATCGCCGGCAGAAAACCAAAACATCCGTCATCGTTGCTGGAAAACCAAATAATCTGACATCGCCGCCGGAAAACCAAAACATCCAACATTGCTGCCGGAAAACCAAATAATCTGACATTGCCGCCGGAAGACCAAAACATCCGACATCGCCGCCGGAATACCAAATAATCTGATATTGCCGCCAGAAAACCAAAACATCCGACATCGCCGTCGGAAAACCAAAACGTCCAACATCGCCGCCGGAAAAACAAACAATCTGACATCGCCACCAGAAAACCAAAACATCTGTCATCGTCGTCGAAAAACCAAATAATCTTACAACGCCGCCAGAAAACCAAAATATCCGACATCGCCGCTAGAAAACCAAATAGTCAGACATCGACGCCAAAAAACCAAAACATCCGACATCGTCGCCGGAAAACCAAAAAATCTGACATTGTCGCCAGAAAACCAAAACATCCGACATCAGCGCCGGAAGACTAAAACATCCAACATCGCCGTCGGAAAACCAAATAATCTAACATCGCCGCCATAAAACCAAAACATCTGACATCGCCGCCGGAAAACCAAATAATCTGACATCGTCGCCAGAAAACAAAAACATCCGACATTGCCGCCGGAAAACCAAAACGTCCAACATCTCCGCCGGAAAACCAAACAATCTGACATCGCCGCCAGAAAACCAAAACATCTGTCATCGCCGTCGGAAAACTAAATAATCAGACAACGTTGCCAGAAAACCAAAATATCCGACATCGCCGCTAGAAAACCAAATAATCAGACATCGCCGCCAAAAAACCAAAACATCCGACATCGCCGCTGGAAAACCAAAAAATCTGACATTGTCGCCAGAAAACCAAAATATAGGACATCGCCGCCGGAAGACCAAAACATCCAACATCACCGTCGAAAAACCAAATAATCTAACATCGCCGCCAGAAAACCATAACATCCGACATCGCCGCCGGAAAACTAAATAATCTGACATCGCCGCCAGAAAACCAAAACATCTGACTTCGCCGCTGGAAAACCAAAACATCTGACATCGCCGTCGGAAAACCAAATAATCTAACATCGTCGCCAAAAAACCAAAACATCTGACATCGCCACCGGAAAACCAAAAAATCTGACATTGTCGACAGAACACCAAAACATCAGACATCGCCGTCAGAAGACCAAAACATCCAACATCGCCTTCGAAAAACCAAATAATCTAACATCGCCGCCAGAAAACCAAAACATCCGACATCGCCACCGGAAAACCAAAAAATATGACATTGTCGCCAGAACACCAAAACATCCGATATCGCCGCCGGAAGACCAAAACATCCAACATCGCCTTCGAAAAACCAAATAATCTAACATCGCCGCCAGAAAACCAAAACATCCGACATCGCCGCAGGAAAACCAAATAATCTGACATCGCCGCCAAAAAACCAAAACATCTGACATCGCCGCCGGGAAACCAAAACATCCAACATCGCTGCCGAAAAACCAATAAATCTAACATCGCCGCTAGAAAACCAAAACATCCTACATCGCCGCCGGAAAACCAAATAATCTGACATCGCCGCTAGAAAACCAAAACATCCAACATCGCCGCCAGAAAACCAAATAATCTAACATCGCCGCCAGAAAACCAAAACATCCAACATCGCCGCGAAAAAAACCAAAACATCCAACATCGCCGCAAGAAAACCAAATAATCTGACATCTCCGCCAGAAAACCAAAACATCCGACATCGCCGCCCGAAAACCAAAACATCCAACATCGCTGCCGGAAAACCAAATAATCTGACATTGCCGCCAGAAAACCAAAATATCGGACATCGCCGCCGGAATACCAAATAATCTGACATTGCCGCCAGAAAACCAAAACATCCGACATCGCCTCCGGAAAACCAAAACATCGAACAACTCCGCCGAAAAACCAAATAATCTGACATTGCCGCCAAAAAACCAATACATCCAACATCGGCGCTGAAAAACAAAATAAAATACGCCAGAAAACCAAGACATCCGACATCGCCGCCGGAAAACCAAAAAAATTTGACAACGCTGCCAGAAAACCTAAACATTCGACATCGCCGCCAGAAAACCAAATAATCTGACATTGCCTCCAGAAAACCAAAACATACGACATCGCAGCCGGAAAACCACAACATCCAACATCGCCGCTGGAAAACCAAATAATCTGACATCGCCGCCAGAAAACCAAAACATCTGAAATCGCCGCCGGAAAACCAAATAATCTGACATCGCCGCCAGAAAACCAAAACATTTGACATCGCTGCTAGAAAACCAAATAATCTGACATCGCCGCTAGAAAACCAAAACATCTGACATCGCCGCCGGAATATCAAATAATCTAACATTGCCGCCAGAAAACCAAATAATCCGACATCGCCGCCGGAAAACCAAAACATCCAACAACTCCGCCGGAAAACCAAATAATCTGACATCGCCGGCAGAAAACCAAAACATCCGTCATCGTTGCTGGAAAACCAAATAATCTGACATCGCCGCAAGAAATCCAAAACATCCGACATCGCCGCCGGAAAACCAAAACATCCAACATTGCTACCGGAAAACCAAATAATCTGACATTGCTGCCAGAAAACCAAAACATCCAACATCGCCGCCGGAAAACCAAATAAATTGACATCGCCGCCGGAAAACCAAAACATCCGACATCGCCTCCGGAAAACCAAAACATCTGACATCGCCGCCAGAAAACCAAATCATCCGTCATCGTTGCTGGAAAACCAAATAATCTGACATCGCCACAAGAAAACCAAAACATCTGACATCGCCGTCGGAAAACCAAATAGTCTGACATCGTCGCCAGAAAACCAAAACATCCGACATCGCCGCCGGAATACCAAATAATCTGATATTGCCGCCAGAAAACCAAAACATCCGACATCGCCGCCGGAAAACCAAATAGTCCAACATCGCCGCCGGAAAACCAAACAATCTGACATCGCCACCAAAAAACCAAAACATCTGTCATCGTCGTCGGAAAACCAAATAATCTGACAACGCCGCCAGAAAACCAAAATATCCAACATCGCCGCTAGAAAACAAAATAGTCAGAAATCGACGCCAAAAAACCAAAACATCTGACATCGTCGCCGGAAAACCAAAAAATCTGACATTGTCGCCAGAAAACCAAAACATCCGACATCAGCGCCGGAAGACTAAAACATCCAACATCGCCGTCGGAAAACCAAATAATCTAACATCGCCGCCATAAAACCAAAACATCTGACATCACCGCCGGAAAACCAAATAATCTGATATCGTCGCCAGAAAACAAAAACATCCGACATTGCCGCCGGAAAACCAAAACGTCCAACATCTCCGCCGGAAAACCAAACAATCTGACATCGCCGCCAGAAAACCAAAACATCTGTCATCGCCGTCGGAAAACCAAATAATCAGACAACGCTTCCAGAAAACCAAAATATCCGACATCGCCGCTAGAAAACCAAATAATCAGACATCGCCGCCAAAAAACCAAAACATCCGACATCGCCGCCGGAAAACCAAAAAATCTGACATTATCGCCAGAAAACCAAAATATATGACATCGCCGCCGGAAGACCAAAACATCCAACATCGCCGTCGGAAAACCAAATAATCTAACATCGCTGCCAGAAAACCATAACATCCGACATCGCCGCCGGAAAACTAAATAATCTGACATCGCCGCCAGAAAACCAAAACATCTGACTTCGCCGCCGGAAAACCAAAACATCCGACATCTCCGTCGGAAAACCAAATAATCTAACATCGCCGCCAAAAAACCAAAACATCCGACATCGCCGTCGGAAAACCAAATAATCTGACATCGTCGCCAAAAAACCAAAACATCCGACATCGCCACCGGAAAACCAAAAAATCTGACATTGTCGACAGAACACCAAAACATCCGACATCGCCGTCAGAAGACCAAAACATCCAACATCGCCTTCGAAAAACCAAATAATCTAACATCGCCGCCAGAAAACCAAAACATCCGACATCGCCACCGGAAAACCAAAAAATATGACATTGTCGCCAGAACACCAAAACATCCGATATCGCCGCCGGAAGACCAAAACATCCAACATCGCCTTCGAAAAACCAAATAATCTAACATCGCCGCCAGAAAACCAAAACATCCGACATCGCCGCAGGAAAACCAAATAATCTGACATCGCCGCCAAAAAACCAAAACATCTGACATCGCCGCCGGGAAACCAAAACATCCAACATCGCTGCCGAAAAACCAATAAATCTAACATCGCCGCTAGAAAACCAAAACATCCTACATCGCCGCCGGAAAACCAAATAATCTGACATCGCCGCTAGAAAACCAAAACATCCAACATCGCCGCCAGAAAACCAAATAATCTAACATCGCCGCCAGAAAACCAAAACATCCAACATCGCCGCGAAAAAAACCAAAACATCCAACATCGCCGCAAGAAAACAAAATAATCTGACATCTCCGCCAGAAAACCAAAACATCTGACATCGCCGCCCGAAAACCAAAACAGCCAACATCGCTGCCGGAAAACCAAATAATCTGACATTGCCGCCAGAAAACCAAAATATCGGACATCGCCGCCGGAATACCAAATAATCTGACATTGCCGCCAGAAAACCAAAACATCCGACATCGCCTCCGGAAAACCAAAACATCGAACAACTCCGCCGAAAAACCAAATAATCTGACATCGCCGCCAAAAAACCAATACATCCAACATCGGCGCTGAAAAACAAAATAAAATACGCCAGAAAACCAAGACATCCGACATCGCCGCCGGAAAACCAAAAAAATTTGACAACGCTGCCAGAAAACCTAAACATTCGACATCGCCGCCAGAAAACCAAATAATCTGACATTGCCTCCAGAAAACCAAAACATCCGACATCGCCGCCGGAAAACCACAACATCCAACATCGCCGCTGGAAAACCAAATAATCTGACATCGCCGCCAGAAAACCAAAACATCTGAAATCGTCGCCGGAAAACCAAATAATCTGACATCGCCGCCAGAAAACCAAAACATTTGACATCGCTGTTAGAAAACCAAATAATCTGACATCGCCGCCAGAAAACCAAAACATCTGACATCGCCGCCGGAATATCAAATAATCTAACATTGCCGCCAGAAAACCAAATAATCCGACATCGCCGCCGGAAAACCAAAACATCCAACAACTCCGCCGGAAAAACAAATAATCTGACATCGCCGGCAGAAAACCAAAACATCCGTCATCGTTGCTGGAAAACCAAATAATCTGACATCGCCGCAAGAAATCCAAAACATCCGACATCGCCGCCGGAAAACCAAAACATCCAACATTGCTGCCGGAAAACCAAATAATCTGACATTGCTGCCAGAAAACCAAAACATCCAACATCGCCGCCGGAAAACCAAATAATCTGACATCGCCGCCGGAAAACCAAAACATCCGACATCGCCTCCGGAAAACCAAAACATCTGACATCGCCGCCAGAAAACCAAATCATCCGTCATCGTTGCTGGAAAACCAAATAATCTGACATCGCCACAAGAAAACCAAAACATCTGACATCGCCGTCGGAAAACCAAATAGTCTGACATCGTCGCCAGAAAACCAAAACATCCGACATCGCCGCCGGAATACCAAATAATCTGATATTGCCGCCAGAAAACCAAAACATCCGACATCGCCGCCGGAAAACCAAATAGTCCAACATCGCCGCCGGAAAACCAAACAATCTGACATCGCCACCAAAAAACCAAAACATCTGTCATCCTCGTCGGAAAACCAAATAATCTGACAACGCCGCCAGAAAACCAAAATATCCAACATCGCCGCTAGAAAACAAAATAGTCAGAAATCGACGCCAAAAAACCAAAACATCTGACATCGTCGCCGGAAAACCAAAAAATCTGACATTGTCGCCAGAAAACCAAAACATCCGACATCAGCGCCGGAAGACTAAAACATCCAACATCGCCGTCGGAAAACCAAATAATCTAACATCGCCGCCATAAAACCAAAACATCTGACATCGCCGCCGGAAAACCAAATAATCTGATATCGTCGCCAGAAAACAAAAACATCCGACATTGCCGCCGGAAAACCAAAACGTCCAACATCTCCGCCGGAAAACCAAACAATCTGACATCGCCGCCAGAAAACCAAAACATCTGTCATCGCCGTCGGAAAACCAAATAATCAGACAACGCTTCCAGAAAACCAAAATATCCGACATCGCCGCTAGAAAACCAAATAATCAGACATCGCCGCCAAAAAATCAAAACATCCGACATCGCCGCCGGAAAACCAAAAAATCTGACATTATCGCCAGAAAACCAAAATATATGACATCGCCGCCGGAAGACCAAAACATCCAACATCGCCGTCGGAAAACCAAATAATCTAACATCGCTGCCAGAAAACCATAACATCCGACATCGCCGCCGGAAAACTAAATAATCTGACATCGCCGCCAGAAAACCAAAACATCTGACTTCGCCGCCGGAAAACCAAAACATCCGACATCTCCGTCGGAAAACCAAATAATCTAACATCGCCGCCAAAAAACCAAAACATCCGACATCGCCGTCGGAAAACCAAATAATCTGACATCGTCGCCAAAAAACCAAAACATCCGACATCGCCACCGGAAAACCAAAAAATCTGACATTGTCGACAGAACACCAAAACATCCGACATCGCCGTCAGAAGACCAAAACATCCAACATCGCCTTCGAAAAACCAAATAATCTAACATCGCCGCCAGAAAACCAAAACATCCGACATCGCCACCGGAAAACCAAAAAATATGACATTGTCGCCAGAACACCAAAACATCCGATATCGCCGCCGGAAGACCAAAACATCCAACATCGCCTTCGAAAAACCAAATAATCTAACATCGCCGCCAGAAAACCAAAACATCCGACATCGCCGCAGGAAAACCAAATAATCTGACATCGCCGCCAAAAAACCAAAACATCTGACATCGCCGCCGGGAAACCAAAACATCCAACATCGCTGCCGAAAAACCAATAAATCTAACATCGCCGCTAGAAAACCAAAACATCCTACATCGCCGCCGGAAAACCAAATAATCTGACATCGCCGCTAGAAAACCAAAACATCCAACATCGCCGCCAGAAAACCAAATAATCTAACATCGCCGCCAGAAAACCAAAACATCCAACATCGCCGCGAAAAAAACCAAAACATCCAACATCGCCGCAAGAAAACAAAATAATCTGACATCTCCGCCAGAAAACCAAAACATCTGACATCGCCGCCCGAAAACCAAAACATCCAACATCGCTGCCGGAAAACCAAATAATCTGACATTGCCGCCAGAAAACCAAAATATCGGACATCGCCGCCGGAATACCAAATAATCTGACATTGCCGCCAGAAAACCAAAACATCCGACATCGCCTCCGGAAAACCAAAACATCGAACAACTCCGCCGAAAAACCAAATAATCTGACATCGCCGCCAAAAAACCAATACATCCAACATCGGCGCTGAAAAACAAAATAAAATACGCCAGAAAACCAAGACATCCGACATCGCCGCCGGAAAACCAAAAAAATTTGACAACGCTGCCAGAAAACCTAAACATTCGACATCGCCGCCAGAAAACCAAATAATCTGACATTGCCTCCAGAAAACCAAAACATACGACATCGCAGCCGGAAAACCACAACATCCAACATCGCCGCTGGAAAACCAAATAATCTGACATCGCCGCCAGAAAACCAAAACATCTGAAATCGCCGCCGGAAAACCAAATAATCTGACATCGCCGCCAGAAAACCAAAACATTTGACATCGCTGCTAGAAAACCAAATAATCTGACATCGCCGCTAGAAAACCAAAACATCTGACATCGCCGCCGGAATATCAAATAATCTAACATTGCCGCCAGAAAACCAAATAATCCGACATCGCCGCCGGAAAACCAAAACATCCAACAACTCCGCCGGAAAACCAAATAATCTGACATCGCCGGCAGAAAACCAAAACATCCGTCATCGTTGCTGGAAAACCAAATAATCTGACATCGCCGCAAGAAATCCAAAACATCCGACATCGCCGCCGGAAAACCAAAACATCCAACATTGCTGCCGGAAAACCAAATAATCTGACATTGCTGCCAGAAAACCAAAACATCCAACATCGCCGCCGGAAAACCAAATAATCTGACATCGCCGCCGGAAAACCAAAACATCCGACATCGCCTCCGGAAAACCAAAACATCTGACATCGCCGCCAGAAAACCAAATCATCCGTCATCGTTGCTGGAAAACCAAATAATCTGACATCGCCACAAGAAAACCAAAACATCTGACATCGCCGTCGGAAAACCAAATAGTCTGACATCGTCGCCAGAAAACCAAAACATCCGACATCGCCGCCGGAATACCAAATAATCTGATATTGCCGCCAGAAAACCAAAACATCCGACATCGCCGCCGGAAAACCAAATAGTCCAACATCGCCGCCGGAAAACCAAACAATCTGACATCGCCACCAAAAAACCAAAACATCTGTCATCGTCGTCGGAAAACCAAATAATCTGACAACGCCGCCAGAAAACCAAAATATCCAACATCGCCGCTAGAAAACAAAATAGTCAGAAATCGACGCCAAAAAACCAAAACATCTGACATCGTCGCCGGAAAACCAAAAAATCTGACATTGTCGCCAGAAAACCAAAACATCCGACATCAGCGCCGGAAGACTAAAACATCCAACATCGCCGTCGGAAAACCAAATAATCTAACATCGCCGCCATAAAACCAAAACATCTGACATCGCCGCCGGAAAACCAAATAATCTGATATCGTCGCCAGAAAACAAAAACATCCGACATTGCCGCCGGAAAACCAAAACGTCCAACATCTCCGCCGGAAAACCAAACAATCTGACATCGCCGCCAGAAAACCAAAACATCTGTCATCGCCGTCGGAAAACCAAATAATCAGACAACGCTTCCAGAAAACCAAAATATCCGACATCGCCGCTAGAAAACCAAATAATCAGACATCGCCGCCAAAAAACCAAAACATCCGACATCGCCGCCGGAAAACCAAAAAATCTGACATTATCGCCAGAAAACCAAAATATATGACATCGCCGCCGGAAGACCAAAACATCCAACATCACCGTCGGAAAACCAAATAATCTAACATCGCTGCCAGAAAACCATAACATCCGACATCGCCGCCGGAAAACTAAATAATCTGACATCGCCGCCAGAAAACCAAAACATCTGACTTCGCCGCCGGAAAACCAAAACATCCGACATCTCCGTCGGAAAACCAAATAATCTAACATCGCCGCCAAAAAACCAAAACATCCGACATCGCCGTCGGAAAACCAAATAATCTGACATCGTCGCCAAAAAACCAAAACATCCGACATCGCCACCGGAAAACCAAAAAATCTGACATTGTCGACAGAACACCAAAACATCCGACATCGCCGTCAGAAGACCAAAACATCCAACATCGCCTTCGAAAAACCAAATAATCTAACATCGCCGCCAGAAAACCAAAACATCCGACATCGCCACCGGAAAACCAAAAAATATGACATTGTCGCCAGAACACCAAAACATCCGATATCGCCGCCGGAAGACCAAAACATCCAACATCGCCTTCGAAAAACCAAATAATCTAACATCGCCGCCAGAAAACCAAAACATCCGACATCGCCGCAGGAAAACCAAATAATCTGACATCGCCGCCAAAAAACCAAAACATCTGACATCGCCGCCGGGAAACCAAAACATCCAACATCGCTGCCGAAAAACCAATAAATCTAACATCGCCGCTAGAAAACCAAAACATCCTACATCGCCGCCGGAAAACCAAATAATCTGACATCGCCGCTAGAAAACCAAAACATCCAACATCGCCGCCAGAAAACCAAATAATCTAACATCGCCGCCAGAAAACCAAAACATCCAACATCGCCGCGAAAAAAACCAAAACATCCAACATCGCCGCAAGAAAACAAAATAATCTGACATCTCCGCCAGAAAACCAAAACATCTGACATCGCCGCCCGAAAACCAAAACAGCCAACATCGCTGCCGGAAAACCAAATAATCTGACATTGCCGCCAGAAAACCAAAATATCGGACATCGCCGCCGGAATACCAAATAATCTGACATTGCCGCCAGAAAACCAAAACATCCGACATCGCCTCCGGAAAACCAAAACATCGAACAACTCCGCCGAAAAACCAAATAATCTGACATCGCCGCCAAAAAACCAATACATCCAACATCGGCGCTGAAAAACAAAATAAAATACGCCAGAAAACCAAGACATCCGACATCGCCGCCGGAAAACCAAAAAAATTTGACAACGCTGCCAGAAAACCTAAACATTCGACATCGCCGCCAGAAAACCAAATAATCTGACATTGCCTCCAGAAAACCAAAACATCCGACATCGCCGCCGGAAAACCACAACATCCAACATCGCCGCTGGAAAACCAAATAATCTGACATCGCCGCCAGAAAACCAAAACATCTGAAATCGTCGCCGGAAAACCAAATAATCTGACATCGCCGCCAGAAAACCAAAACATTTGACATCGCTGTTAGAAAACCAAATAATCTGACATCGCCGCCAGAAAACCAAAACATCTGACATCGCCGCCGGAATATCAAATAATCTAACATTGCCGCCAGAAAACCAAATAATCCGACATCGCCGCCGGAAAACCAAAACATCCAACAACTCCGCCGGAAAACCAAATAATCTGACATCGCCGGCAGAAAACCAAAACATCCGTCATCGTTGCTGGAAAACCAAATAATCTGACATCGCCGCAAGAAATCCAAAACATCCGACATCGCCGCCGGAAAACCAAAACATCCAACATTGCTGCCGGAAAACCAAATAATCTGACATTGCTGCCAGAAAACCAAAACATCCAACATCGCCGCCGGAAAACCAAATAATCTGACATCGCCGCCGGAAAACCAAAACATCCGACATCGCCTCCGGAAAACCAAAACATCTGACATCGCCGCCAGAAAACCAAATCATCCGTCATCGTTGCTGGAAAACCAAATAATCTGACATCGCCACAAGAAAACCAAAACATCTGACATCGCCGTCGGAAAACCAAATAGTCTGACATCGTCGCCAGAAAACCAAAACATCCGACATCGCCGCCGGAATACCAAATAATCTGATATTGCCGCCAGAAAACCAAAACATCCGACATCGCCGCCGGAAAACCAAATAGTCCAACATCGCCGCCGGAAAACCAAACAATCTGACATCGCCACCAAAAAACCAAAACATCTGTCATCGTCGTCGGAAAACCAAATAATCTGACAACGCCGCCAGAAAACCAAAATATCCAACATCGCCGCTAGAAAACAAAATAGTCAGAAATCGACGCCAAAAAACCAAAACATCTGACATCGTCGCCGGAAAACCAAAAAATCTGACATTGTCGCCAGAAAACCAAAACATCCGACATCAGCGCCGGAAGACTAAAACATCCAACATCGCCGTCGGAAAACCAAATAATCTAACATCGCCGCCATAAAACCAAAACATCTGACATCGCCGCCGGAAAACCAAATAATCTGATATCGTCGCCAGAAAACAAAAACATCCGACATTGCCGCCGGAAAACCAAAACGTCCAACATCTCCGCCGGAAAACCAAACAATCTGACATCGCCGCCAGAAAACCAAAACATCTGTCATCGCCGTCGGAAAACCAAATAATCAGACAACGCTTCCAGAAAACCAAAATATCCGACATCGCCGCTAGAAAACCAAATAATCAGACATCGCCGCCAAAAAATCAAAACATCCGACATCGCCGCCGGAAAACCAAAAAATCTGACATTATCGCCAGAAAACCAAAATATATGACATCGCCGCCGGAAGACCAAAACATCCAACATCGCCGTCGGAAAACCAAATAATCTAACATCGCTGCCAGAAAACCATAACATCCGACATCGCCGCCGGAAAACTAAATAATCTGACATCGCCGCCAGAAAACCAAAACATCTGACTTCGCCGCCGGAAAACCAAAACATCCGACATCTCCGTCGGAAAACCAAATAATCTAACATCGCCGCCAAAAAACCAAAACATCCGACATCGCCGTCGGAAAACCAAATAATCTGACATCGTCGCCAAAAAACCAAAACATCCGACATCGCCACCGGAAAACCAAAAAATCTGACATTGTCGACAGAACACCAAAACATCCGACATCGCCGTCAGAAGACCAAAACATCCAACATCGCCTTCGAAAAACCAAATAATCTAACATCGCCGCCAGAAAACCAAAACATCCGACATCGCCACCGGAAAACCAAAAAATATGACATTGTCGCCAGAACACCAAAACATCCGATATCGCCGCCGGAAGACCAAAACATCCAACATCGCCTTCGAAAAACCAAATAATCTAACATCGCCGCCAGAAAACCAAAACATCCGACATCGCCGCAGGAAAACCAAATAATCTGACATCGCCGCCAAAAAACCAAAACATCTGACATCGCCGCCGGGAAACCAAAACATCCAACATCGCTGCCGAAAAACCAATAAATCTAACATCGCCGCTAGAAAACCAAAACATCCTACATCGCCGCCGGAAAACCAAATAATCTGACATCGCCGCTAGAAAACCAAAACATCCAACATCGCCGCCAGAAAACCAAATAATCTAACATCGCCGCCAGAAAACCAAAACATCCAACATCGCCGCGAAAAAAACCAAAACATCCAACATCGCCGCAAGAAAACAAAATAATCTGACATCTCCGCCAGAAAACCAAAACATCTGACATCGCCGCCCGAAAACCAAAACAGCCAACATCGCTGCCGGAAAACCAAATAATCTGACATTGCCGCCAGAAAACCAAAATATCGGACATCGCCGCCGGAATACCAAATAATCTGACATTGCCGCCAGAAAACCAAAACATCCGACATCGCCTCCGGAAAACCAAAACATCGAACAACTCCGCCGAAAAACCAAATAATCTGACATCGCCGCCAAAAAACCAATACATCCAACATCGGCGCTGAAAAACAAAATAAAATACGCCAGAAAACCAAGACATCCGACATCGCCGCCGGAAAACCAAAAAAATTTGACAACGCTGCCAGAAAACCTAAACATTCGACATCGCCGCCAGAAAACCAAATAATCTGACATTGCCTCCAGAAAACCAAAACATCCGACATCGCCGCCGGAAAACCACAACATCCAACATCGCCGCTGGAAAACCAAATAATCTGACATCGCCGCCAGAAAACCAAAACATCTGAAATCGTCGCCGGAAAACCAAATAATCTGACATCGCCGCCAGAAAACCAAAACATTTGACATCGCTGTTAGAAAACCAAATAATCTGACATCGCCGCCAGAAAACCAAAACATCTGACATCGCCGCCGGAATATCAAATAATCTAACATTGCCGCCAGAAAACCAAATAATCCGACATCGCCGCCGGAAAACCAAAACATCCAACAACTCCGCCGGAAAACCAAATAATCTGACATCGCCGGCAGAAAACCAAAACATCCGTCATCGTTGCTGGAAAACCAAATAATCTGACATCGCCGCAAGAAATCCAAAACATCCGACATCGCCGCCGGAAAACCAAAACATCCAACATTGCTGCCGGAAAACCAAATAATCTGACATTGCTGCCAGAAAACCAAAACATCCAACATCGCCGCCGGAAACCAAATAATCTGACATCGCCGCCGGAAAACCAAAACATCCGACATCGCCTCCGGAAAACCAAAACATCTGACATCGCCGCCAGAAAACCAATCATCCGTCATCGTTGCTGGAAAACCAAATAATCTGACATCGCCACAAGAAAACCAAAACATCTGACATCGCCGTCGGAAAACCAAATAGTCTGACATCGTCGCCAGAAAACCAAAACATCCGACATCGCCGCCGGAATACCAAATAATCTGATATTGCCGCCAGAAAACCAAACATCCGACATCGCCGCCGGAAAACCAAATAGTCCAACATCGCCGCCGGAAAACCAAACAATCTGACATCGCCACCAAAAAACCAAAACATCTGTCATCGTCGTCGGAAAACCAAATAATCTGACAACGCCGCCAGAAAACCAAAATATCCAACATCGCCGCTAGAAAACAAAATAGTCAGAAATCGACGCCAAAAAACCAAAACATCTGACATCGTCGCCGGAAAACCAAAAAATCTGACATTGTCGCCAGAAAACCAAAACATCCGACATCAGCGCCGGAAGACTAAAACATCCAACATCGCCGTCGGAAAACCAAATAATCTAACATCGCCGCCATAAAACCAAAACATCTGACATCGCCGCCGGAAAACCAAATAATCTGATATCGTCGCCAGAAAACAAAAACATCCGACATTGCCGCCGGAAAACCAAAACGTCCAACATCTCCGCCGGAAAACCAAACAATCTGACATCGCCGCCAGAAAACCAAAACATCTGTCATCGCCGTCGGAAAACCAAATAATCAGACAACGCTTCCAGAAAACCAAAATATCCGACATCGCCGCTAGAAAACCAAATAATCAGACATCGCCGCCAAAAAATCAAAACATCCGACATCGCCGCCGGAAAACCAAAAAATCTGACATTATCGCCAGAAAACCAAAATATATGACATCGCCGCCGGAAGACCAAAACATCCAACATCGCCGTCGGAAAACCAAATAATCTAACATCGCTGCCAGAAAACCATAACATCCGACATCGCCGCCGGAAAACTAAATAATCTGACATCGCCGCCAGAAAACCAAAACATCTGACTTCGCCGCCGGAAAACCAAACATCCGACATCTCCGTCGGAAAACCAAATAATCTAACATCGCCGCCAAAAAACCAAAACATCCGACATCGCCGTCGGAAAACCAAATAATCTGACATCGTCGCCAAAAAACCAAAACATCCGACATCGCCACCGGAAAACCAAAAAATCTGACATTGTCGACAGAACACCAAAACATCCGACATCGCCGTCAGAAGACCAAAACATCCAACATCGCCTTCGAAAAACCAAATAATCTAACATCGCCGCCAGAAAACCAAAACATCCGACATCGCCACCGGAAAACCAAAAAATATGACATTGTCGCCAGAACACCAAAACATCCGATATCGCCGCCGGAAGACCAAAACATCCAACATCGCCTTCGAAAAACCAAATAATCTAACATCGCCGCCAGAAAACCAAAACATCCGACATCGCCGCAGGAAAACCAAATAATCTGACATCGCCGCCAAAAAACCAAAACATCTGACATCGCCGCCGGGAAACCAAAACATCCAACATCGCTGCCGAAAAACCAATAAATCTAACATCGCCGCTAGAAAACCAAAACATCCTACATCGCCGCCGGAAAACCAAATAATCTGACATCGCCGCTAGAAAACCAAAACATCCAACATCGCCGCCAGAAAACCAAATAATCTAACATCGCCGCCAGAAAACCAAAACATCCAACATCGCCGCGAAAAAAACCAAAACATCCAACATCGCCGCAAGAAAACAAAATAATCTGACATCTCCGCCAGAAAACCAAAACATCTGACATCGCCGCCCGAAAACCAAAACATCCAACATCGCTGCCGGAAAACCAAATAATCTGACATTGCCGCCAGAAAACCAAAATATCGGACATCGCCGCCGGAATACCAAATAATCTGACATTGCCGCCAGAAAACCAAAACATCCGACATCGCCTCCGGAAAACCAAAACATCGAACAACTCCGCCGAAAAACCAAATAATCTGACATCGCCGCCAAAAAACCAATACATCCAACATCGGCGCTGAAAAACAAAATAAAATACGCCAGAAAACCAAGACATCCGACATCGCCGCCGGAAAACCAAAAAAATTTGACAACGCTGCCAGAAAACCTAAACATTCGACATCGCCGCCAGAAAACCAAATAATCTGACATTGCCTCCAGAAAACCAAAACATCCGACATCGCCGCCGGAAAACCACAACATCCAACATCGCCGCTGGAAAACCAAATAATCTGACATCGCCGCCAGAAAACCAAAACATCTGAAATCGTCGCCGGAAAACCAAATAATCTGACATCGCCGCCAGAAAACCAAAACATTTGACATCGCTGTTAGAAAACCAAATAATCTGACATCGCCGCCAGAAAACCAAAACATCTGACATCGCCGCCGGAATATCAAATAATCTAACATTGCCGCCAGAAAACCAAATAATCCGACATCGCCGCCGGAAAACCAAAACATCCAACAACTCCGCCGGAAAACCAAATAATCTGACATCGCCGGCAGAAAACCAAAACATCCGTCATCGTTGCTGGAAAACCAAATAATATGACATCGCCGCAAGAAATCCAAAACATCCGACATCGCCGCCGAAAAACCAAAACATCCAACATTGCTGCCGGAAAACCAAATAATCTGACATTTGTGCCAGAAAACCAAAACATCCAACATCGCCGCCGGAAAACCAAATAATCTGACATCGCCGCCGGAAAACCAAAACATCCGACATCGCCGCCGGAAAACCAAAACATCTGACATCGCCGCCAGAAAACCAAATCATCCGTCATCGTTGCTGGAAAACCAAATAATCTGACATCGCAGCAAGAAAACCAAAACATCTGACATCGCCGTCGGAAAACCAAATAGTCTGACATCGTCGCCAGAAACCAAAACATCCGACATCGCCGCCGGAATACCAAATAATCTGATATTGCCGCCAGAAAACCAAAACATCCGACATCGCCGCCGGAAAACCAAAACGTCCAACATCGCCGCCGGAAAACCAAACAATCTGACATCGCCACCAGAAAACCAAAACATCTGTCATCGTCGTCGGAAAACCAAATAATCTGACAACGCCGCCAAAAAACCAAAATATCCAACATCGCCGCTAGAAAACAAAATAGTCAGAAATCGACGCCAAAAAACCAAAACATCCGACATCGTCGCCGGAAAACCAAAAAATCTGACATTGTCGCCAGAAAACCAAAACATCCGACATCAGCGTCGGAAGACTAAAACATCCAACATCGCCGTCGGAAAACCAAATAATCTAACATCGCCGCCATAAAACCAAAACATCTGACATCGCCGCTGGAAAACCAAATAATCTGACATCGTCGCCAGAAAACAAAAACATCCGACATTGCCGCCGGAAAACCAAAACGTCCAACATCTCCGCCGGAAAACCAAACAATCTGACATCGCCGCCAGAAAACCAAAACATCTGTCATCGCCGTCGGAAAACCAAATAATCAGACAACGCTGCCAGAAAACCAAAATATCCGACATCGCCGCTAGAAAACCAAATAATCAGACATCGCCGCCAAAAAACCAAAACATCCGACATCGCTGCCGGAAAACCAAAAAATCTGACATTGTCGCCAGAAAACCAAAATATATGACATCGCCGCCGGAAGACCAAAACATCCAACATCGCCATCGGAAAACCAAATAATCTAACATCGCTGCCAGAAAACCATAACATCCGACATCGCCGCCGGAAAACTAAATAATCTGACATCGCCGCCAGAAAACCAAAACATCTGACTTCGCCGCCGGAAAACCAAAACATCCGACATCTCCGTCGGAAAACCAAATAATCTAACATCGCCGCCAAAAAACCAAAACATCCGACATCGCCACCCGAAAACCAAAAAATCTGACATTGTCGCTAGGACACCAAAACATCCGACATCGCCGTCGGAAGACCAAAACATCCAACATCGCCTTCGAAAAACCAAATAATCTAACATCGCCGCCAGAAAACCAAAACATCCGACATCGCCACCGGAAAACCAAAAAATCTGACATTGTCGCCAGAACACCAAAACATCCGACATCGCCGCCGGAAGACCAAAACATCCAACATCGCCTTCGAAAAACCAAATAATCTAACATCGCCGCCAGAAAACCAAAACATCCGACATCGCCGCAGGAAAACCAAATAATCTGACATCGCCGCCAGAAAACCAAAACATCTGACATCGAAGTCGGGAAACCAAAACATCCAACATCGCTGCCGAAAAACCAATAAATCTAACATCGCCGCTAGAAAACCAAAACATCCTACATCGCCGCCGGAAAACCAAATAATCTGACATCGCTGCTAGAAAACCAAAACATCCAACATCGCCGCCAGAAAACCAAATAATCTAACATCGCCGCCAGAAAACCAAAACATCCTACATCGCCGCGAAAAAAACCAAAACATCCAACATCGCCGCAAGAAAACCAAATAATCTGACATCTCCGCCAGAAAACCAAAACATCCGACATCGCCGCCCGAAAACCAAAACATCCAACATCACTGCCGGAAAACCAAATAATCTGACATTGCCGCCAGAAAACCAAAATATCTGACATCGCCGCCGGAATACCAAATAATCTGACATTGCCGCCAGAAAACCAAAACATCCGACATCGCCCCTGGAAAACCAAAACATCGAACAACTCCGCCGAAAAACCAAATAATCTGACATCGCCGCCAAAAAACCAAAACATCCAACATCGGCGCTGAAAAACAAAATAAAATGACATCGACGCCAGAAAACCAAGACATCCGACATCGCCGCCGGAAAACCTAAAAAATTTGACAACGCTGCCAGAAAACCTAAACATTCGACATCGCCGCCAGAAAACCAAATAATCTGACATTGCCTCCAGAAAACCAAAACATCCGACATCGCCGCTGGAAAACCACAACATCCAACATCGCCGCTGGAAAACGAAATAATCTGACATCGCCGCCAGAAAACCAAAACATCTGAAATCGCCGCCGGAAAACCAAATAATTTGACATCGCCGCCAGAAAACCAAAACATTTGACATCGCTGCTAGAAAACCAAATAATCTGACATCGCCGCCAGAAAACCAAAACATCTGACATCGCCGCCGGAATATCAAATAATCTAACATTGCCGCCAGAAAACCAAATAATCCGACATCGCCGCCGGAAAACCAAAACATCCAACAACTCCGTCGGAAAACCAAATAATCTGACATCGCCGGCAGAAAACCAAAACATTCGTCATCGTTGCTGGAAACCCAAATAATCTGACATCGCCGCAAGAAATCTAAAACATCCGACATCGCCGCCGGAAAACCAAAACATCCAACATTGCTGCCGGAAAACCAAATAATCTGACATTGCTGCCAGAAAACCAAAATATCCAACATCGCCGCCGAAAAACCAAATAATCTGACATCGCCGTCGGAAAACCAAAACATCCGACATCGCCGTCGGAAAACCAAAACATCTGACATCGCCGCCAGAAAACCAAATCATCCGTCATCGTTGCTGGAAAACCAAATAATCTGACATCGCCGCCCGAAAACCAAAACATCCAACATCACTGCCGGAAAACCAAATAGTCTGACATTGCCGCCAGAAAACCAAAATATCGGACATCGCCGCCGGAATACCAAATAATCTGACATTGCCGCCAGAAAACGAAAACATCCGACATCGCCTCGGAAAACCAAAACATCGAACAACTCCGCCGAAAAACCAAATAATCTGACATCGCCGCCAAAAACCAAAACATCCAACATCGGCGCTGAAAAACAAAATAAAATGACATCGACGCCAGAAAACCAAGACATCTGACATCGCCGCCGGAGAAACCAAAAAAATTTGACAACGCTGCCAGAAAACCTAAACATTCGACATCGCCGCCAGAAAACCAAATAATCTGACATTGCCTCCAGAAAACCAAAACATCCGACATCGCCGCCGGAAACCACAACATCCAACATCGCCGCTGGAAAACGAAATAATCTGACATCGCCGCCAGAAAACCAAAACATCTGAAATCGCCGCCGGAAAACCAAATAATCTGACATCGCCGCCAGAAAACCAAAACATTTGACATCGCTGCTAGAAAACCAAATAATCTGACATCGCCGCCAGAAAACCAAAACATCTGACATCGCCGCCGGAATATCAAATAATCTAACATTGCCGCCAGAAAACCAAATAATCCGACATCGCCGCCGGAAAACCAAAACATCCAACAACTCCGCCGGAAAACCAAATAATCTGACATCGCCGGCAGAAAACCAAAACATTCGTCATCGTTGCTGGAAACCCAAATAATCTGACATCGCCGCAAGAAATCTAAAACATCCGACATCGTCGCCGGAAAACCAAAACATCCAACATTGCTGCCGGAAAACCAAATAATCTGACATTGCTGCCAGAAAACCAAAACATCCAACATCGCCGCCGGAAAACCAAATAATCTGACATCGCCGTCGGAAAACCAAAACATCCGACATCGCCGTCGGAAAACCAAAACATCTGACATCGCCGCCAGAAAACCAAATCATCCGTCATCGTTGCTGGAAAACCAAATAATCTGACATCGCCGCAAGAAAACCAAAACATCTGACATCGTCGTCGGAAAACCAAATAGTCTGACATCGTCGCCAGAAAACCAAAACATCCGACATCGCCGCTGGAATACCAAATAATCTGACATCGCCGTAAGAAAACCAAAACATCTGACATCGCCTCCGGAAAACCAAAACGTCCAACATCGCCGCCGGAAAAACAAAACATCCAACATCACCGCCGAAAGACCAAATAATCTGACATCGCCGCCAGAAAACCAAAACATCTGTCATCGCCGTCAGAAAACCAAACAATCTGACAACGCCGCCAGAAAACCAAAACATCTGACATCGCCGCTGGAATACCAAATAATCTGACATCGCCGTAAGAAAACCAAAACATCTGACATCGCCGCAGGAAAACCAAAACGTCCAACATCGCCGCCGGAAAACCAAAACATCGAACAACTCCGCCGAAAAACCAAATAATCTGAAATCGCCGCCAAAAAACCAAAACATCCAACATCGGCGCCGAAAAACAAAATAAAATGACATCGCCGCCAGAAAACCAAGACATCCGACATCGCAGCCGGAAAACCAAAACATCTGACATCGCTGTCGGAAAACCAAATAGTCGGACATCGTCGCCAGAAAACCAAAACATCCGACATCGCCGCTGGAATACCAAATAATCTGATATTGCCGCCAAAAAACCAAAACATCTGACATCGCCGCCGGAAAACCAAAACATCCAACATCTCTGCCGGAAAACCAAACAATCTGACATCGCCACCAGAAAACCAAAACATCTGTCATCGTCGTCGGAAAACCAAATAATCTGACAACGCCGCCAGAAAACCAAAATATCCGACATCGCCGCTAGAAAACCAAATAGTCAGACATCGACGCCAAAAAACCAAAACATCCGACATCGTCGTCGGAAAACAAAAAAATCTGACATTGTCGCCAGAAAACCAAAACATCCGACATCAGCGCCGGAAGACTAAAACATCCAACATCGCCGTCGGAAAACCAAATAATCTAACATCGCCGCTGTTGCACCCCAAAATTTGACCAACATTAATTTACCCATCAAGTGTTTGAAGGTTGATACCTTCATCAGAAAGTTCAAGAGATCCTTAGAGGAATTGGTTGAAACCAGGGTTGTGTGCTTCATAGCTTGAGAGTTGTGAGGGCTACTCAGTTGATTCTGAGACTTTGAGAATGAATTTGAAGCTTTGAGAAAGTTTATGATATGTCTTGAAAGCCATCATGAAGCCCAGAGAGGTCATTATGCAAGAATTCAGAAGATTCAACCATGAATGGTAAAATTAGGGTTTTGACTGGGTCAACTCTAGCTCAGCTGAAGATTTGGAGGAGGTTGATACCTAATCCAAGGACCATGAGATCATGGAATGATGTATGGAGATGGTATAAAGATGATTCTTAGACCAACTCATCATGATTGAGGGGTTTGAGAAGTTTTAAGTCAGGGTTTCCAAGGATTGTCAGTGAAAAAACCCTAAGTTTGATCCCTATCTTCCAGGAAGTTTTAGCTCAAGATGTGATTGATATCTCATCTTCCCCACAACATGAATGTTGTAGAGCTTGTTCTTAGATTTAATTTGAGTGGTAGAAGTCCTTGATAGGATGTGCAGAGCTCAAGTTATGGTTTTGACAAATTACAGGTCAGCTGAGGTGTGTGAATCTGGGTCCTTGAAAGTCACCCAACTTGCAGACAACGTTTGCCCTAGTAGGATGATTCCTATGATCTCTTGGCCAACATGAATGTTGAAGAGAATCTTCTTAGATTTCTAGATAGTACTATAAGTCCTTGATAGGATTTGTAGAACTCAACTTATGGTTTAAACAAGACAGGGGTATTTTGGTCATTTGGTGATTATAGGTCATTTTAAGCAAAGGCCATATCTCCTATTTCCCTGCCTCAAATGAAAAAACTCAAAACATAAAAGTTGTTCAAAATGGGATTTTAAGCTTAGAAAAGAGGTCATGAGTTATTAAAAGAGCTTGTAGCAAGGATTTTCATGATTGGGTAAAAATGACCTAAAAATGGCTTATAAGTTGAAAAAGTTGAAATGGAATTTTGGTTTAGGAGATGTACAAATCCAAAATGGGTCATCCAATATGTCATTTTGACTCCAAACATTATTTTAAAAACAATGGTTCAAGTATAATTTTGGTTTGAGGTCTCAAAATGGAAGTTGCTTTGTAATTTTCATTCTTGCATAATAAGGCAACTTGAGAAACTTCACATAAAGCAAAACCAAGGCATGTTTTTCACTCATTCCTTCTCAATATCTCTTGTAAGGAGATTTTAAAGCCAAATTGACAAGCTTAAGGCATGAGATAAGGGATATACAATGTATCATTTCATGAGAAATTCTATAACATTCTAGCACTTTCCATGAGTTTCTAGGCTATTCTTTTGGTTGTTATAAAAAGGATGAATCACCATGAGATCAAGGTTGGTGAAAGTTGCTGAGTTCATTGGAGAGAGATAGAGAGAAAGTGTCATTTCAAGGTTTCTTCAAAATCAAGCAAGCTTGCATTTCTCCATCTACAAGCCTCATCCATCTCAATTCTTGCAAACAGAAAGGTGTCCACCATTAGAGGAGTATTTTGAAGCAATTTCAAGTGCCAGATCAAGCTCTAACACCACTCACCATTGATTCTTGACAGGTTGGTAATTTTTACCATAGATCCTTTATTAGGTGCATACTGTTAGATTGCTAGGTGTAAGGATGACATGCTAGGCTAGGTGATGATTTTCTGAGGATTTGAGAGAGATCCATGGAGTTTCGTGGCAGGGTACCAATTCTTGCAAGATTAATAATAGACTGATCATGGAGTTTTAATGGACATGGTATATCATAGTGTGGTTAGGGCAACATGTAGAACACTTGCACATCATTAGATTGAAGCTCTATCATGTTTGATCTCAGAGAATCATGGTGGAACCCAAACGTTCGTGTGTTCTGTTAGAGTGATATGAGGGGTTTCAGGGAAAACTATTGGTATAGTCGTGTTCATGGTGATCATTAGCACAAGTTTGCTCTTGGAAGCTTTGTATTTCATTGAGGGATCAGAGAGAACGAGTGGATTGAAACTCTGGCATGGAGTTAGGGTTTCTGAAACCCTAGATGGTGTTTTGGAGAAAACGAGCTTGTCACCGTTGGATTAGCCTGGATATTTGACTTCTTCATCTGATCGCACGGCCAAGATTCAATTTCAGAAACGGAGGGAAATATTACGAGTAAAACGCAACGTTTACTTAAGTAGTAGACACTGGGCTCAGCCATCCAGTGATATTCGCACCCCACCCAGAAGCCCAATCCAGAAATGAACTGAAAATACATGCTATTTACACCGTATCCTTTCCAATTTTCTGGTGATTTTCTTTTAATTTTCTGAAGCGCGTGGGCTTGATATTCGCACCCCTGGTTTCTAGGCCCATCAGGATATTGAACTGGGCGCCTTTTCTTTTTCCACCCCCCATCCCTTTTTCTTATATTTTCTTATTTTTATTTCTTTTATATTTTCTTGCATATTAAAAAATCCATATAAAATAGAAAACTTAATATTTTTTAGTGCTTGTTTTTTTCACATATTCACAATCATGTCTAGAAAAATGTAAATAAATAAAATTCCATTTTATTTTCCTTTTAATATTTTTAGCATATTATTCTTGAAAATAGTCTTTTTAATTGATTTTGGTTAATACTTGATTTTGTATAATTTCTTTTAGGACTTCCCCTTAGGATTTTTGAGCCATTATTTTTGGCATAGTTAGGTATTGAATCATAGTTCATATAGGATTTAATTCACAATTTGTATATTAAAGTTTGATATAGTTTGCTTATTTGACATTTAGGTGCTCAAATTAGGGTTTTAGGTTGTATAAGTAGATTTGAACAATTTTGTTTTGGGTTGTTAGGTCAAGATTAGAGTATGGGGAATATATGGGTTAAGGGTAAGTATGTATAGAATCCCCTAGAATTTTGCTAGAGTATTATATAGTATTTTAGTATTTTTAATTGATTTTTGAATGTATGGTTAGTATGTGTGTTTCTTAAAGGCATAGTTTGTATTGTTTTGCTTTCTTTTCTTCTCCTTTGAGTGTGTGAGCTTTGAAGATTGAGTTGAAGACCTTGTGGATCCTCATTGAAGACCTTGCAGTGGAGCTTAGTTAGCTTTTGTTTGTTCTGTTTATAGGATCATAAGTGTATAGGAAGAGCCTTAAGTAGAACAATTCCATTCAATAAACAAGGAGTGTCTTGTTCACCTCCTTCCTTCTCTATGACATGAAGTCCCTTAAGGGTGTTCACCTCTCTCCTTTGGAGGGATTAGTGACCTTGCCCTATGAGGTAGAACTTTGAGAGAGCCTTTCCCTTTGATGTTAAGTCCTCAATGGCATCCTTTGGAAGTCAGGGAGCACTTTAACATCCTCACCTCATCTTGTGGACTGAATCTTGCTTGTTGAAGCATTTGGGTTGTTGAAGATAGTAATGGAAAGTATTGAAGACTTGATTGAAGATCTAAAAGTCATTGAAGATAGAAGCTGAAGCTTTGAAGAGGATGATTCCTTGAAGACTGTTGAAGTCTGAAGACTTTGTGAAGATCAAGTTGATACTTGAAGATCCCTGAAGATAGTAAAGCCTGAAGGTGGAGCTGATCAAAGAAGCTGAAGCTTTAGGGGGAAGATGAGTTGATACTCATGTTGTAAGGTTGATACCTGGAAGGCAAGTGGTCATGGAAGTCTGAAGACTGAGTTGCTGCTGGAGGAGCTGAGGCTTTCTTCTGTTTTTCTTTTCTGTATTGTGTGTTTTGCTTGATTTGTCTGTTGCATTAGAATAAGTTCATCTAGAATAAGTTCATCTAGAATAAGTTCAGTCTAGGAGCATGATTGCATTAGAGGTTGAGTTGCTCCCTCTGCTTGTATTGTTATTGTGTGGCTTTGCTTGCGGGTATTCGGTAGAGCCCAGCTCCCTTGCCCATGTGTTTATTTTGCTTGACAGCATGTTCCCTTTTATCTGTATGATTGCAGTTTACTGTTTATTGCTTGACAGCATGTTGTTTATTTTTCAGTATGATTACTGTTATTTCATGACTGGCTTGAGGTTGAGATGAGCTTGCGGAGGCTGAAGCCCCACACATATTTCCTCCCTCACTTGCATTGCATGCATTTTACTGTTAAGCTGATGCTTTGTCTGTTTTGGTGTATCATTGACATGATCCCTTAGGACTCTCATTTCCTTTGATAAGGATTTGATGATAGACTTTTAGGTTGAAACCTATGCATGACAACATTTAGGAGTTCCCTGTTCAAACCTCAACCATAGGATGAATCCATGGCATGATAACAGTAGGACTTGATAGTCTCCCTCCTAGTTGGGCCTGTTCTCTTCTCACCTCAAAACAGTTCAAGATACGGTAATCATGAATGATTTCTTTCGTACGTTACGAGCCTTAAGCTATCTGAGAAAGGATTGTGGGAGAGTTTCTTTTCCACAGTCTGGATGTTTAGTATGGCACCCTTTGGGTGACATGCGACACATTCACTCTCAGGTCATAGTCTCTAGTGCGGTTGAAATCGCAAACACAATAAAAAACACTTCTTTCGTAAAAACAGGAAATAAACCGTAGTTTCCCGAACTACGTGAGCTCTGATTTCTCATACCTGTTGAGAGTACGTAGGCACAAGATGGCGAAGCCTTGGCAAGCTACCTTCCCCTATAACCCTTCGTAGGCCGAACTACGTTGACTCTGATTTCTCATTCTCTGATGAGAATACGTAGGCATAAAGCGCGACGCTTTGCCGAGTCATTTTCTTTTCTTTTTCAGCCAGCCTTGATAGGTAGATAGAATAAAACCAACCCGTCCAAGTAAACAAACAAGCGAGGATCCCGTCGAGTACGACGGACGTGAGGGGTGCTAATACCTTCCCCTTGCGTAACCGACTCCCGAACCCAGACAATGGTTGCGATGACCTTGTCTTACCCTTATTCGTCAGGTTTTTCCGATCGTTTCCTTTCCCGCTCTGAGGGATAAATAACGAAAGGTGGCGACTCTTCTGTCATGCCGGCACCTTATTTTCGCGCAAGCGACAGCTGGCGACTCTGCTGGGGAATCGATAGTTTCCTAGGGATCCAACGTCCCGAAAGCGAGTCAGTTTTGGGATCCGACGTCCCTTAAGAGAGTCAATCCTACCGCTTATGTGTTTGCCTGTTGGGTTGCGTTTATTTATCGCATTTTACTTTTCGCACTTTATTTCCCACATTTTATTTTCAGTATAATATGATTATTTGTGCTGTTGTGGGATGGGAGTTCTGATGAGTGAGAAGCCAGACCCAGGCTTGAGTGCACCATAGACCTAGAGTGGAAATTAGTGTGCGCGTGCTTGCTTTGCAGGCACTAGTGTCTCATGAAATCCACACTCAGACGAGGTTCATCCGGTTGGCTTCACTTTCAACCCTTTGGGTTGAGACGGTTGCTGGTTTGGTGGATTGTCGACTCTGGGGACCGATCATTTGTGATTCAGCTAAGTGAGGCCTCTTCAAGACTTGATGATGCCACTCCTTCTGGGAATCGTATCGGCAGTTTTGAAAGTCTGTGACGCTGATGAACGCATAGAATGCCGTACCTTGAGTCAGTTTAGGTCCATACCTGTGAGTGGGATCGAGTTTATTGCAGGAAACTTAGACCTTCAGACTACCTGGTTTTTTTGACAGTGAATCAATTATGTTGGCACCATGGCTCTCAGTTGCAGATATGTTTGTTCTTGATAGAGCAAGTTTTTGATCAGAGGATCTTATCGTCGGGTGTTTGTCTGTTCTTGATAAGAGCAGGTTTTGATCAGAATATTGTTATCAGTGGTTTGTTCTTGATAGGGCAGATTTTGAGTGGGGTCTGAAGATCTCATCAGCAGATGTTATTTGTTCTTGATAGGGAAGATTTTGAGTGGGATCTGAAGATCTCATCAGCAGCTGTGTGTTTGTTCTTGATAGGGCAGATTTTTTTGATTTGGGGTCTGAAGACTTCATCAGCAGATATCTCTTGATCATACACCCGGGGTCCTTATTATCAGCCATTTGTTCTCGACAGAGCAGAATTTTGATCTTGGTCCTATCAGATGGTTATTCTCAGCAGATCAGATCAGTGGTCTTACACCGGGGTTTTCTTCTCATCAGTGATTGTTGATGCAGAACCTCCGCAGCAGCTATCCGGATATATTATTGCATGCCGGCATTTTGCATTAGTTTGCATGTTCATTTGCATTCCATTAACGTGTGTCTGTGTTGTAGGTACCGTTTCCCCGATCCAGGATTTCCCGCCTCCTACTGTTATTATGGCCTCCCTCAGGAAGACTGTTGCGTACAAATTCCCGACTCCTGATGTGTCGAAGTTGACTGGGTTGATAGCTCTGGCAGGGGATTCTGTGAAGGATAGGTTCAGGAAGTCTTATGGCAGGTTACTCAGTCTGGTTTGCAAACCTTCTACGTTCGAGCTGAATGGGTTACATGCTCTTCTGCAGTTCTATGACCCTCCTCTGAGGTGCTTCACTTTTCGTGACTCCGTTCTCGCGCCGACGCTGGAAGAGTATGATGATATGCTGGGTGTGCCTATCAAAGGGCAGATGCCTTTTGTCCACATGGATGCTGAGCCCGATCTGGCTGGTTTAGCTTCCTCACTCCATTTGAGCGCTTCTGAGTTAGTGGTGACGAGCTGGAACAAGGTCCCTGGGTTCTCCTTGCAGTTTCTGATAGCTAAGGCCCAGCAGTGCGCTAAGGACAAATGTTGGGACGCATTCAATGCCATCCTTGCTTTATGCATATATGGCATTATCCTGTTCCCCAACATGCCTGATTTCGTGGACTTTGATGCATTCCACATCTTCGCCTCAGGGAATCCAGTCCCTACTCTGATCGGAGACGTCTACCATTCAGTGCATTACAAGAATGAGAACCGGCGAGGGAAGAATGTCTCATGCTGCGTACCGTTGTTGTACAGGTGGTTTGATAGTCATTTGCCCAAGAGGGGTTCTTCCGTCTTGTCTACAGCCACAGCTGAGTGGCCTGAGCGTCTGATGAGTTTGTCGACAGAAGACATTGATTGGTTCGTTGACAGAGACAGGTTAGGCACCGAGGTGATCTTCAGTTGTAGTGGGTTTCCTAATGTACCTCTAATAGGTAGGAAGGGTTGCATCAACTACAATCCGTCATTGCTAGTTCGTCAGTTCGCATATGCTTTGAGGACTCCACCGAAGGAGGAGGAGGTACAGGAATCTCTGTACCTTACAGGTACTCTAGAGGGGGATTTGTTGTCCAAACTTCAGCGTGCGTGGAACAGTATCAGCAAGAGGGGAAAGCCTTTGTTAGGAAAGAGCAACAGTCAAGCCTACCCTCCTTATTCAGCTTGGATCAGAGCCAGAGCCAACGCTATAGGGATGCCATTCCCTTATGTCAGACCAGAGAGTCCTCCACCAGTCGAAGAGCCTACCACTGTGTCCATTCATCAGCACAACCAGGTATTAGCCGAGCGTGATGAACTGAAGCGGGCGAATGCAGAATTAGAGAAGGAGTTAGCTCAGATTCGAAGTGAGAGGAATGAAGCCGTGCATGCTCTCAAAAGGCAAACAGAGTCGGTAAACCAACTGGGTGCAGACTTGGCAAAGCAGATTGCTGATCGGGAACGCTTGGGTCAAGACTTCAGGGCTGCTAATGATGTACTAGCTACGAAGAAGCAGCATTTGGAGGAGGCATATCAGAGGATATCTAAGTTCGACCAGCATTGGAAGACCTCCATGGCCACCAGGAAGGAGCGAGAGGACAAGCTGATGCTGCAGATTTCTAAGCTGGAAGCCGAAGTAAATGACAGTGAGCGGAGGGTTGATGAAGAGACCACCCGCAGATACGCCGCTGAAGCTCGACTCAACAAAGCTCTTGCTAACCTGAAGGAGCATAAGCTGATGTTTGAGTCTAAGAAGCGGAAACTGGAGGATTTCTTTGGCGAAGGAGCTTGGGAGAGTTCAGTCCAGGGGCTTCAGCATACCATTGCGCAGAGGGAACTACTCGTAGAGGGGTTGCTCACTTTGCCAGATCATCCATAGACGAAGGAGTTATTAGCAGAGTATCGCGCCCGTGGCCATACTTGACTAGTTGTATTCCTGTTGTTTTGATCTTTGATGTATGCTGACCATCACCAGACTTGTTGGCTGAGGTCATGCTGTTGATTTGTTTGGTACTCGCTGATACTGTGTACTGCCTTGACAGGCCTTTCCATATATATATATGAGATTGATGTTTCCATGATTGGGCTCGGATTTTTTCTTCCTCTTATTATTATCAGCACCGGCACTAAGGCACTAGGATCGGGGGGAAACCTCCCACGCACACAGACACACGCATGCATCTGCATGAAGCATATTTGCATGGCGTATATCTTATTGCTTTTTCCTAACCTTTATTGTTGACAGGTTTTTCAGGTACACAGGTTCCGAGCTGTCTCCGGTCTCTAGGATTAATCAAAGACTCATCCACCGCTACTCAACTCGCGCTAATCAGACAAGGATAATGGACCAGGTGCAGTCAGATGTTCAAGAGCTCCGTGAACGGATGGATCGTTTTATGGAACTGATGCAGGTGGTCGCTAATGGTCAGGACCAGCTTCGTACTTTGGTTCAACCTTTAATCTCCAGGGTTGACAGTAATGGCATACTGCACGGCGGGGCTGTGCCTACTCCTCCTCCCTTGGACGCTCCACAGAATGTTGTTCCTGTTGCCGGGGGCAACGGCAGTGCTAACGGCAATCTGATGACTAATATCGGGCTCAACGCGGCAGGCGTCGACAATGGTAGTCTGGGAGCCAATGTTAACATAGGGCCGGTCAACGGCAACGCTGGTGTCGGAAATCTGTTGGTGCCTCAACCTTGGCTCGAGGACCATCAGGATGACGTATTCTCTCAGAGAGGTGTAGAAGCAGAGTTGAATGCTGAAGCTCGACTCAGGTTCAAAGCGCTGGAAGACAAGATGAGAGACATTGAAAATCAGAATACGTTGGGCGTTGATATGTCCAAACTCGGGTTGATTGCTGATTTCAAGGTACCTCATAAGTTTAAGGTGCCTATCTTTGAGAAGTATAAGGGTACTACTTGCCCCCGGGTCCACCTCCGATCTTATTATAGAAAGATGTCCGCCTATTCTGACGATGAGAAGTTGCTGATGCACTTCTTCCAAGATAGCCTTTCTGGTCCATCACTCGAATGGTATATGGGTTTGGAGCCCACTACAGTGCGCACGTGGAAAGATCTCGCTGAAGCGTTCGTCCTCCACTATCAATACAACAGCGACTTGCCCCCAACCGAGTTCAGCTTCAGAATCTCTCACAGCGGAACAATGAAAGCTTCAAAGAGTACGCCCAGCGGTGGCGTGAATTGGCTGCTCGGGTTCAACCGCCGATGGTTGAGCGTGAGCTAGTGCAAATGTTCGTGGCTACCCTTCCTGGAATCTACTATGAAAAGCTGGTCAGTGGCATGTCTGGGACATTCTCGGCTCTCATCACTATGGGCGAGCACGTCGAGAACGGTATAAAGATCGGAAAAATTCAAGGCGAATCATCCTCGGCTGGAGAAAGTAGTAAGAAACCTTACGCTGGCAAGCGTCGAGAAGGAGATGCAAATGCTGTCACTAATGCTCGGAGAAAGGGCAAGGGCCCGCAGCAGCAGATTGCTAGCATAAATATTCCATCTGCTCCGCCGCCGCAGCAGCAGCAGCAGCAGCCTCAGCAGCAGAATAACCAGGGGTATAGGAAATATCAGAATCGGGCTCCTCTGGAAAATCGTCATTTTGAACTCCACCTATGTCATATGCGCAGCTTCTGCAAACCTTGCTTCAGCTCCAACTAGTTCAAAAGAGGACGTTGGCTCCCTTGACAGGGGCACCACCACCGGGGTATGACGCCAATGCTACTTGTGATTTCCATACTGGGGCACCGGGCCATACGATTGAGAATTGTAAAGCTTTTAAGCACAAAATACAGGACTTGGTGGACGCCAAGGTTATTAACTTTTCTGATAATGTGCCCAACGTTACCAAGAACCCTATGCCTCATCATAGGGGGGGCGTAGTGAATGCCGTTATCACGAGGAGAGTTCAGACTTGCTGACTGATGTCAAAGATTTGAAGACGCCGCTTAGTTTTGTCAAGGCTAAGTTGCTGAAGAAGGGCTTCTTTCCTGGATGCGGAGAGTTATGTATGGCTTGTGCTACACTTCTGATGGGTGTGAGCAGCTGGTAGAAGGTATCCAAAGTCTGATGTCTGAGGGTATTTTGCAGTTCAGCCGTAGCGTTGAAAGTGTATCAGGGGAGGTCGTGCTGAAGCAAGCAGATGAAATTGCCACCATTACTATTCCTCGTTACCCTATTACTATTTCTGCGCCCCGACCGCCTACAATCACTATTACCAGGGCCGAGCCAATCCCATTCGAAAGCACTAACGACGTTCCATGGCACTACGGCGCCGAGGTCTATTGCAATGGTCAGAAGTTAGAGCTGGAGCCATACGGATCGACTGTGCAAAATCTTGCTGGAGTCAGTGGCATTACTAGAAGCGGTAGAGTGTTTGCGCCAGCGGAGGTTGCGGCAGAGAAGGTAGTCAGAGCCGATGCTGTGGATAAGGGTAAACGCAGAGTTGTCGAAGAGGTCCCTTCTGGGGCAGAAGAAGGATTTGCTAGTTAAAGATGCTGAAGAGTTCATGCGATTAATCAAGAAGAGTGACTACAAGATTGTAGATCATCTTCATCAGACTCCGTCAAAGATCTCTATTCTTAACTTGTTGCTGTGTTCTGAAGCGCACCGCAACGCATTACTGAAGGTATTGAACGCTGCCTACGTGCCGCAGGATATATCAGTAAATCAGCTAGAGGAGGTGGTAGCCCATGTTAATGCTGGTAATGGGCTAGGATTCACAGATTTAGAGCTGACTCCTAAAGGGAGAGATCACAACAGCGCCTTGCACGTCTCGATAGAGTGCAGAGGCACGATCATGTCGCATGTCCTGGTGGATACGGGTTCGTCGCTTAATGTGCTTCCGAAAAAGGCACTGATGAAGTTGGACACTCGTGGATTGCTTTGCACGCCCAGTGATCTGGTGGTGAAAGCCTTTGATGGAACTAAGCGCCACGTTTTCGGAGAGCTGACCCTGCCGATTCAAGTTGGTCCAGAGACGTTTGATACGGTTTTCTATATCATGGATATCATGCCTGCCTACAGTTGCCTCTTAGGTCGGCCATGGATCCATGCTGCTGGTGCCGTGACGTCCACGCTGCATCAAAAGCTCAAGTATGCTGTCGGGGGCAGCATAGTAACCGTCTGTGGCGAGGAGGACATTATGGTGAGCCACTTGTCATCTTTTAAATATGTTGAAATGGATGGCGAGATCCATGAAACTCTCTGCCAGGCATTTGAAAACCGTCAAGGTGAAAGAGGTAGCTCCTGTCGTCGTAGAGAAGCAAGAGATGAATCTCTCCTCGTTCAAAGAAGCTCGGGCCGTCGTCGAAGCCGGTTCCACCCCAGGCTGGGGGCATGTTTTGGAGATACCAATCAAGCAGGATAAGTTTGGATTGGGGTATTCTCCTGGAGCTGAAGCTCCATCTTCTTCGTCTAGCAGTTCGTCTCGTGGGAAGGGGCCGATCCTATTCACCAAGGGCGGAGTAATTTTCGAAAGCATCAACGCAGCGTCTGAGGACAGCGGGGATAGCGATTATGATCTTGACGCCTGGATTCAACCAAGCAAATCAGACGAGCACCTCAACAATTGGACCATCAAGGAGATTATCCAGCTGACAAGTGAAGAGTAATGATTTTCTTTTTACAATCTTTGTACAACCCTATGTCCTGCCCGAGGCATAGCGGTTTTATTGTCAGGGCCTTGTTGGATTATGTACATGCATTTTGTTAATAAATAAAAGGCGTTTTCTTCGTACTCAAATATTGTGTTCTCTGTTATTCCTGTTTTATGTTTATTTCGAAAAACAGCAAAATGGAAACGAGGTTTGTGCTAACCTGCATATTCTTGCTTTAAACTTAACCCTTGTTATTGCAGGATCCACGTAACATATGACATCGACTCTGGACCCTCTACGGCTCACTACGACTTCGATTGCCCGATCTATCAAGCCGAGGATGAGATTGATGAAGACGAAGACCTTCCGAAAGAGTTGGCCCGCTTGTTGAGACAAGAGGAGAAGGTTATTCTGCCTCACGAGGAGGATATTGAGATCATAAATCTAGGTTCTGAAGAGCTCGTCAGGAATGTCAGAGTAGGGGCTGCGCTGCAGAATGATGTCAAGCATAGACTGGTTGAGATGCTTCGAGAGTATAGTGACGTCTTTGCTTGGTCATATGAAGATATGCCCGGACTTGACACAGACATCGTGGTTCATCGCTTACCATTGCGATAAGATTGCCCTCCAGTCAAGCAGAAGCTTAGGAGGACGAGACCAGATATGGCTGTAAAAATCAAAGAAGAAGTCCATAAGCAGTTGGACACAGGATTTCTAGCCGTTACCACTTACCCTTCGTGGGTCGCCAATATAGTGCCTGTACCGAAGAAGGACGGTAAGGTACGCATGTGCGTCGATTATCGGGATTTGAATAGGGCGAGCCCTAAGGATGATTTCCCGTTGCCTCATATCGATGTGTTGGTCGACAACACAGCCCAGTTTTCCGTGTTTTCGTTCATGGATGGCTTCTCCGGTTACAATCAGATTAAGATGGCACCGGAGGACATGGAGAAAATGATGTTTATCACCCCCTTGGGGAACATTCTGCTATAAGGTAATGCCCTTCGGTCTGAAGAACGCAGGGGCCACTTACCAGCGAGCAATGGTAACTTTGTTTCATGATATGATTCATCATGAGATCGAGGTCTATGTTGATGACATGATTGCAAAGTCCCAAACGGAGGAAGAGCATCTGGTCAACCTATTGAAGCTTTTTGAGAGGCTTAGGAAGTTCAGGCTGAGGCTGAATCCTAACAAGTGCACTTTCGGAGTGCGGTCCGGAAAGTTATTGGGGTTTATCGTTAGTGAACGAGGTATCGAAGTTGATCCTGCGAAAATAAAAGCTATTCAAGAAATGCCAGCGCCGAAAACAGAAAAAGAAGTTCGTGGTTTCTTGGGCTGAATAAACTACATTGCGAGGTTTATCTCTCAGCTCACGGCCACTTGTGAACCGATGTTCAAGCTCTTAAAGAAAGATCAGGCGATTACTTGGAATGAGGATTGCCAGAAGGCATTCGACAAAATAAAGCAGTATCTTCAAGAACCTCTATTCTTGATACCCCCAGTGGTTGGACGGCCATTAATCATGTACCTGACGATTCTGGAGAATAGTATGGGGTGTGTTCTCGGTCAGCACGACGAGACGGGCAGAAAGGAGCATGCCATTTATTATTTGAGTAAAAATTTCACTGAGTGTGAATCTCGATACTCGATGCTGGAGAAGACGTGTTGTGCACTAGCTTGGGCCGCCAAACGTCTACGACAGTACATGCTCAATCACACCACTATGCTGATTTCGAAGATGGATCCGATCAAGTACGTCTTCGAGAAGCAGGCTCTTTCGGGCAGGATTGCCAGGTGGCAAATGGTGTTAACAGAATATGATATTCAGTACGTCTCCCAGAAGGCCATTAAGGGAAGCGTATTGTATGATTACCTTGCCGAACAGCCAATCGAGGATTACCAGCCGATGAAGTTTTGAATTCCCTGACGAGGATATTATGTTTCTCAAAGCGAAGGATTGCGATGAGCCATTGCCCGATGAGGAGCCAGATAGGAAGTCTTAGTGGAAGTTGATATTCGACGGAGCGGTTAATTCCTATGGAAGTGGTATCGGGGCTATCATCACGACTCCTCACGGATCCCACATCCCGTTTACTGCGAGACTGACGTTTCCAGTTACCAACAATGAAGCCGAGTATGAAGCATGTATTATGGGTCTAGAAGAGGCGATTGATTTGAGAATCAAGAATCTAGACGTATATGGTGACTCAGCTCTTATAATCAATCAAATCAAAGGGGAGTGGGAAACTCGTCAAGCGAATTTGGTGCCGTACATGAATTATGCCAGGAGACTGCTTCCGTTCTTCGATCGAGTGGAGCTTCATCACGTACCTAGGGCTGAAAATCAGATGGCTGATGCCTTAGCCACATTGGCTTCAATGTATAAGGTCAATTTTTGGAATGAGGCTCCAAGAATTGTTCTCTCGCGTCTTGACAGACCGACATTTGTCTTTGCGATCGAGGATGCCGCCGACAGCAAGCCATGGTTCCACGATATCCAGACCTTCCTTATGACTAAGGAGTATCCTGCGGGTGCATCAACCCAGGATAAGAAGACTCTGAGGAGGCCTGTCTGGAAACTTTTATCTCAATCCTGATGGAGTGCTGTATAAGAGAAACCACGATCTCGTGCTACTCAGATGTGTAGATGAGAAAGAGGCGAGTATGCTCATGGAAGAAGTCCATGAGGGCACATTTGGTACGCACGCCGGCGGGCATGCCATGACAAGAAAGATCCTGAGGGCAGGGGTATTACTGGCTGACTATGGAGTCGGATTGCTTCAGATTCGCGAAGAAATGTCACAAATGCCAGATTTATGCTGATAAAGTTCATGTGCCGCCGTGCCCATTAAATGTCATGTCCTCCCCTTGGCCGTTCTCCATGTGGGGCATCGACATGATAGGCAAGATCGAGCCCACTGCATCCAATGGTCATCGCTTCATTCTAGTAGCTATCGACTACTTCACCAAATGGGTGGAGGCAGCCTCATATGCTAATGTGACCAAGCAGGTGGTGGCTAAATTCATAAAGAGGGGACATCATCTGTCGTTACGGAGTTCCCGAGCGGATCATTACTGATAATGGTTCGAATTTGAATAACAAGATGATGAAGGAAGCTATGCCAGAGCTTCAAGATTGAACACCACAACTCATCTCCTTACCGGTCGAAGATGAATGGCGTCGTCGAAGCCGCCAACAAGAACATAAAGAAGATCGTTCAGAAGATGGTTGTGACGTACAAAGATTGGCACGAGATGCTGTCGTTTGCCTTGCACGGTTATCGTACGACGGTGCGTACGTCGACCGGGGCAACTCCTTTCTCCTTGGTGTACGGTATGGAAGTTGTCCTACCCTTAGAAGTGGAGATCCCTTCGTTGCGAGTTTTGGTTGATGTGAAACTCGACGAGGCAGAATGGATTACGAATCGTTTGAACCAACTCAGCCTGATGGACGAGAAGAGGTTAGCATCGATTGCATTTGGTCGCCTGTACCAGAGCCGAATGAAGAAAGCCTATGATAAGAAGGTGCGTCCTAGAAGCTTTCAGACGGGTGATCTCGTCTTGAAGAAGATTCTTCCTCCGCACTCCGATCATCGGGGCAAGTGGACTCCATATTAAGAAGGGCCGTATGTCGTCTGCAAGGTCTTCTCGGGAGGAGCTTTGTTGTTGTCCACGATGGATGGTGAGGATTTTGCATCCCCGGTGAACACGGACGCGGTTAAAAAATACTTTGCTTGAAAGAGACCCGTTGGACAAAAAAGAAAGAGTCCAGGCAAAAAAGGGGCATCCCGGCGAACCAAAAACAGAATAAAAGGTTCGGGCAAAAATTAGGGATATATTGAAAAATGTACACCCGCGAAGTCGAAAACCTACACTGGGCGGCTTCGGCAAAAAAGGGTATCCCGGTGAACTGAAAACCAGTAAAGGGCGGTTCACGCAAAAGTTAGGGATTTGGATAAGCAAATGACTGTGTTCCGCGTGTGGACTTTCATTGTTTGGTGGTTTGGAGGACCTGAGGGCCGTTTATCCGAATCAATCTCTTCCGAAGCTGAAGCGTCGGAGAAGTATCGAGGTCGAGTGGGTCTTAGAGGGATCAACTCATGGTGTTCGTCTACGCCTCGTTGCCGACATTTGTATATACTGATATATATGTATGTTTCATTTTTGTGCGGCTTCCTCATTCCAGGAGCTTGCCTCTGTTGTAAAACATTTTTTGCCCATTCAGGGGTTCACCATCAATAAGATGCACATTATTCGGCAATTCTGCTTGCCTGTTTAGCATTTATCTGTTTTGTTTGCGAATGAAAACGCCGATGTTTTTTTTTTTTTTTTTTTGATAAAATGCGCATACATAAACTTACGGGCCTAGGCCCATTGATTGTTGAAACAATTAATTACCTGAATATTGTCACGAGATAATAACCTTGATAGGCCCCTTTGAGGAAGGTATCTTGTCTGTTTGTCCGTGTTGTTGCAGGTGTAGCACCTTCCAGACGGTGTGTCGTGCGCATCCCCGAAGCAGGGCGAGTCCTCCTTCTCCAGCAGAGTTCAGTAGTATATCCTCCGCATAATCTGAACGCAGGATAGTGAGCATTGATATGTCTCCCCAGGTAAAGATGACTCTCTTCCCCGAGCAGGCGCATCCTGAAGGAACGTCACCTCATCAACTGAGTCAAGCATCAAAGAACGATGTCTTCTTTCCCCAGCACCGGGTCACAAGTGCAGATTTCAGAGGAATGTTCGGGTGCCGAAGCTCGTGTTTTCCCCAGTAAAGTCGCCGAAGCAGATGTCCCCCCCCCCCCCCCCCCCGCACCGGGTCAGAAGTGCAGGTCTCGTAGGAAGCTGTTCGTATGCGAAGGATGCAGTAACTGATGGTGCCAGACTGAAGTCTCCAGTGGAATTGAGATTCCCCACCAGAGTCGTATTCTCTCCCGAAGTAGAATGACTTCTCCTTCCCCAGTAGAGTGTTGAGCAGCTGAAGTTGTTTCCCCATAGAGTTGTTATCCCCAGAAGAGTAGCCGAGACGGCCACGCAGTTTATTCACGCGATTGGTATCGCTTTCCGTCAGCAGGTCCAGGTTCTCGTAGAGCTTCGTTCCCCTGCAGTAATCAACTGAAGTTGTTTTCCCTGCAGCAGTCAACAGAAGATCAATTCCCATACGGAGTCTGATTGATATTGGCATGTCCACGTTCTCCTCAGCAGGATGATTCCTCTATCTGAGTAGTTCTTTCTCCTTGACAGGAGAATGCCCCTTCGGCATTTATTTTGCTGACGGGATCGCATCATTGTGCATGATTGCATAGCATTTAGCATAAACGCATAGCATTTCCACCGTGTGGGGTACGGCGCCGAAGCATACGCATCATAAGCATGATCTAGGTTATTATGATTCTTGTTTTACAGGTGCTCCACCAAAAGACCAGTTGCTCAGGATGATTCCTGACATTCTCCCCAACGAGGTCGTTTTCTTAAGATGATTCTTAAGACCCCAGTGTAATTCCCACAGTCGCTCGCTCAAGATGATTTTTGAGATCCCCAGCGAATTCAGTTCAAAACGACCCTTGAATCCCTCAGCAGGGTCGTCTGTTTAAGATGATTCTTAAGACTTCAGCGCAGTTTCCCGAGTTGTTTGCTTAGGATGATTCTTGAGCTCCCCAGTAGCGTCCCCAGCAAAAGTTTCCCAGGAGGATTCCTGGAATCACTAGCAGAATAGAGTCTCCAGAAAGGTCAGCAGTTCAGGATGATTCTTGAAGGTGCCTGACGGAGTTGTTTGTTCGAGATGATTCTTGAAGTCCTTAGCCGTGTGATATGCTTGCTCCAACGGTGATGTCTAATCTGAAGATTGACTTCGTAAATGCCTGAAGGCAATATCAGAATGTTCCTGTGGATTCAGATTTCCTTGTTGATGAATCAACGTGTGTCTGAAGACAAAGTTCAAAAGTTTGTAGATGCAGCTTCTGTATTCAAGGTGATCCGTGTTGGCCTGAAGACCAAGTCGGTTGTCCTGAGGTGATGATTGATTGCGATCAAGTGAATAGTTTTTCTTCCGACTGAAGTCGAAGATGTTTCTCCAGCTGAAGCGGAGTTTTGGCCTGAAGGCAAAGTGTTTGAATCCCCGCAGAGTCCTGAAGGGCTCAGGATACCACTTCTCTGACTGAAGTCACAGATTTCCCAAGCTGAAGCGAAGGTGCCTGAAGGCAAGGTTATCCCCAAGGTTATGAATGACCTAGGATTCATTTTTTCGGACTGAAGGCCGAAGTATATCCCTGACTGAAGGTCTCGGATACTCTATAGCAGAGGCGGAGT
>CAWUDS030005954.1:0-27570 GCA_963859935.3 Lathyrus sativus | reverse complement strand
ATATCAGAATAGTATATAAGTTGTTAATTAATTACTCGTTAAAAAAATAGTATAAATTTTTGTCTGGATTACCAACAACAACAACAATAATAACAAGCAACAACAACAACTACAAGCACAAAAATAATCAACAACAAGCACAACAACAACAAACAGAACAATAATAACATCAACAAGAAGCACAACAACAAGAAGCACAAAAATAGACAACAAGCACAACAACCAATAACAACAACAACGACAACAAGCACTACAACAACAACAACAACAACAATAACAACAATAAATTGCAACAATAACAAGCACAACAACAAAAACAAAAAATAAATAAGATGTATCTATTAAAAATCATATTAAAGACTAGACTAAGCCTGACCTTTTCAATAGTGCATACCAGTCTGCGACGTAGGTCTCTGACAAGCCTCTCCAATACAAGGTCCATACATGAAAAATTTCAATATTACATCAAGGTTAAAATGAATTATTTAAGAGTATCATCGAAATAATAAAAATGGTGCATCAATCAAAGTATTAACATTGGTGCATACCAGTCTGCGACGTAAGTCCCTAGCAAGCCTATCCAATACAAGATCCATATATAAAAATTACAAAGATACATAAAAGTTAAAACGAATTATTTAAGAGAATAATCAGAGAAATAAAATTGGTGCATAATAGTTTGCGACCTAGGTCCTTTGCAAGCCTCTCCAATAAAGGTCGAGGTGGATTTTAGGTAACAACAATTTTACAATTGGCTAATCAGAATAATATATAATTTTTTAATTAATTACTCGTTAAGAAAATAGTATAAATTTTTGTCTGGATTAACAACAACAACAACAACAAGAAACAACAATAACTACAAGCACAAAAATAATCAACAACAACAAAAAAGAACAATAATAACATCAACAAGAAGCACAACAAGAAGAAGCACAATAATAGACAACAAGCACAATAACCAATAACAACAACAATGACAACAAGCACATCAACAACAACAACAATAAATTATAACAATAACAAGCACAACAACAACAAACATCAACAACAAAATAACAAATATATAAGATTTATCTATTAAATATCATATTAAAGACTAGACTAAGCCTGACATTTTCAATAGTGCATACTAGTCTGCGACGTAGGTCTCTGACAAGCCTCACCAAAACAAGGTCCATACATGAAAAATTACAATATTACATAAAGGTTAAAACAAATTATTTAAGAGATCGAGATCAATCGAAATAATAACAATGGTGCATCCATCGAAGTATTAACATTGGTGCATAACAGTTTACGACGTAAGTCTCTAGCAAGCCTCTCCTATACAAGATCCATATATGAAAAATTACAAGGTTACATAAAAGTTAAAACGAATTATTTAAGTGAACAATCAAAGTAATAATAATGGTTCATTAATCGAAGTAAAAAAAATGGTGCATACTGTCGCTTGCGCGAAAATAAGGTGCCGGCATAACAGAAGAGTCGCCACCTTTCGTTATTTATCCCTCAGAGCGGGAAAGGAAACGATCGGAAAAACCTGACGAATAAGGGAAAGACAAGGTCATCGCAACCATTGTCTGGGTTCGGGAGTCGGTTACGCAAGGGGAAGGTATTAGCACCCCTCACGTCCGTCGTACTCGACGGGATCCTCGCTTGTTTGTTTACTTGGACGGGTTGGTTATAATCTATCTACCTATCAAGGCTGGCTGAAAAAGAAAAGAAAAATGACTCGGCAAAGCATCGCGCTTTATGCCTACGTATTCCCATCAGAGAATGAGAAATCAGAGTCAACGTAGTTCGGCTAACTACGGGTGAAGATTATGGGGAAAGGTTGCTCGCTAGGATATCGCATCCTATGCCTACGTATTTTCATCTGGTATGAAAGATCAGAGCAAACGTAGTTCGGGAAACTACTGAAACAGCTCAACTAGGAGGGAGACTATCAAGTCCTACTGTTATCATGCCATGGATTCATCCTATGGTTGAGGTTTGAACAGGGAACTCCTAGATGTTGTCATGCATAGGTTTCAACCTAAAATTCTATCATCAAATCCTCATCAAAGGAAATGAGAGTCCTAAGGGATCATGTCAATGGTACATAGAATACAGACAAAAACATCAGTTTTAACAGTAGAATGCATGCAATGCAAGTGAGGGAGGAAATGTGTGTGGGGTTTCAGCCTCCACAAGCTCATCTCAACCTCAAGCCAGTCATGAAATAACAGTAATCATACTGAAAATAAACGACATGCTATCAAGCAATAACCAGATAAAAGGGGTGAGGTGCCATCAAGCAAACAAAACACACTTGAGAAAGAATCAACTATTCCCTAACCCTAACCCTAATCACAGGATCTAAACAAACCTAAGCAAAACTCTCAAGCACAACCCTAAACAGGAGAAATCATTCCCAGCCTTCAAGCTTCAGAATAAGCTTACCAAAGAAAGGGAGCTAAGCAAGCAAGCTCATAGTGTCTTCCTCAGGAGAACACTAGGAGGTGTATACTCAGGAGTCATACCCTATGTGGCTCAACCACTGTGATCAGTTTACATCCCTCCTCAGGAGAGATTAAACTCACAAGCAGGCTCCAACATCACTGGATATTTAAGAAATCCTATTTAAGCTAGTGGAGCTAAGTGAATAGACTCATAGGACCTTCCTCAGGAAAGTACTAGGAGGCTTCCACTTAGGAGTTGTATCCCATGTGGCTCAACAACATGTGATCAGTTTACATTCCTCCTCAGGAGAAATTAAACTCACAAGTTGGCTCCAACATCATTGGATACTTAAGAAATCCTAGATCAACTAGTGGAACTAAGTGAACAGACCCATAGGACCTTCCTCAGGAAAGTACTAGGAGGCTTCCACTCAGGAATTGCATCCCATGTGGCTCAACAACAAGTGATCAGTTTACATTCCTCCTCAGGAGAAATTAAACTCACAAGTTGGCTCCAACATCATTGGATACTTAAGAAAGAGGTGAGAAGGAAGAATGAAAGTCATTCACAGTGCCTTCCTCAGGAAAGTACCATGAACTTCCTTCAAACTTCAAGCTCTCAAACCTCACCAACAGGGCATCAGCCAGGCTTTGGGTCTCTGAGTCTTGATCTACAATCTTCTCTTCATGATGCTCTCCAACAAGATCCTCAAGACAACACAAGCCCCACAACAAATTCCCCACACGAAACCCCAGATATGAACAGATAACCACAGGACAGACAAAATCAATAGGCAACTTCAGAAAATACCTAAAAATACTAAACTAATGGGGAAAAATTTAACAACTAATCACAGGGGTCCTCAACACCTACTCATAACATCTATAAAGGTTTCTACCTAAAAATCAAGATAAAACTCAATCAAAGAAAGGAATCATCACCTGAACACCATTTTAAACCCTAATTAGACTATCCTAAGTCAACCCTAATCAAACTAATCAAGATTAATTCTAAAAAATCTAGAAAAAATCTTATGGGGAAGTATGACTAATCATCTAATTGCACCAAAAAGAATGGGTAAAAAAGATTAATGGAAAGTACTAAAACAATTCCTACAAAATCAAATATCAAAATGAAACAATTAAAAAGCTATTTAATTGGAAAATCCACTAAAAATATTAAATCTAAAAATAAAATCTCAATTTTATTTTTATAATTTTCTACTCATTTTAATCTAATCATGAAAAAAAGAAGAAATTAAAAAGCATTTTCTATCTATTTTTAATGAATTTAACAAGACAGAAAAATAAAAGAAGAAAAATAAAACAATTTAATTGAATTAAAGGGAGGGGGGGTCTGAAAAGCAACGCGCGCTAGTTATATGGATTGGGCCAACAAATAAGGGGGGGGGGCGAATAGAAACTGAGGCCCAGAACGCCTCTTTAATGAAACGACCGCGTTTCATAGAAGTTTAGAATTCCCTCTCTTTTCAGATTCAATCAACGCCGTTGGATCTAAAGAATTGGTCAAAATGAGAGACCAATCTAGCGGTTCTCCTTCATCGTCCCAAAGGGGACCTAGGGTTTGCAGAACCCTCTCCACCATGCAACCGAATTCGAGCTCCTCTAGCTCCCTCCACAGGCCACGGCTCCCCTCGACCTAAACATGAAAAATCATCTACTAAAAGCCTAGATTACAACCATACGATCAGATTTTCCTAATTCAACCTAAGTTGCTCCAACAGAAAGCATCAACACCCTGGTACCACCATGCTCGACTGATACCAACCTTCATCAAACCTCAGTCTAAAGCTACAAACTTGTTCTACAAGCCATGCTAGCTATCATACACTAATCCATGCTGATTAAAACTCATTAAACGACTAATTATGGAAGATCCAAGAATCATGGTTCTGGTATGCAACCTCATGGATCTTGCTCTAATTCTCAGGGATTAATCCTCTACCCTAACACAATCTTTCTACACCTATAATATGTTCTATCTAAGCATAAATAAAGAGAAAGAAGTGAGTTCACCAACCTGTCAAGAAGCTATGGTGAGTGATGCTATGGCTCGAACCAGGTCTTGTAAATCCTTCAAGATGATCCTTTGAGGATGAATAGCCTTCTGTTTGCACAATTCTTGAAGGTGGTGGCTTGAAGTGAAAGATCTCTTGACTTGCTTCAACTTGAAGAAACTTCTCCAATGGCTATGCACTTCTCTCTCTCCTCTGACTTGGCTTCACTTTCACCAACCTCTAACACTCCTTGATGCCCTCTTTAAATATTAATCATTGGATGTTTCTAGATTCATCTAGAATGATGTGGAAGTTTCATGAAAGTTCCATGATATTCCAAAATGGTTATCTCATCTCATATGCCATGCCTTGTTATTTTGGTCTCAAATTCTCCTTACATGAGTTATTGAATGAGGATGAGTGAAAAACAAGTCCATTTGTTGCTTATGTAGGGTTTTTCAACATTGCCTTCTTATGCAAGTAAGAAATTTCCAAAGGAAGTCCATTTTTTAAGCCTCAAATGAAAATTCTACTTAAACCAATCTTCTCAAAATGTTTTTTCCAATCAAAATGATATATTGGATGACCTATTTTGGATTTGTAGATCTTCCAAAACACTTTTCAATTTCAACTTTTCAAAGTTATAAGTCATATTTAGTTCATTTTTGACCAATCATGGAATCTTGTGCTATGAGCTTTTTCAACAATTTGTGACCTTCTTTCTAGACTTAAAATCACATTTTGAGCAACTTTCATGTTTTGAGTTTTTCCATTTGAGGCTTGGAAATAGGAGTTTTAGGCATTGGTTAAAATGACCTATAACTGACAAATGACCAAAATACCCTTGCCTTGTTCAAACCATAAGTTGAGTTCCACAAATCCAATCAAGGACTTCTACCACTCAAATTAAAGCTTAGAACATCCTCTTCAACATTCATGTTGACCAAGAAACCATAGGAATCAACCTACTAGGGCAAAAGTTGTCTGGAAGTTGGGTGACTTTCAAGGACCCAGATTCACACACCTCTGCTGACCTGTAATTTGTTAAAACCATAACTTGAGCTCTGTAACTCCTATCAAGGACTTCCACCACTCAAATTAAAGCTTAGAACAAGCTATACAACATTCATGTTGTGGGGAAGATGAGATCTCAATCACATCTAGAGCTAAAACTGCCTGGAAGATAGGGATCAAATTAGGGTTTTTTCACTGACAATCCTCAGAAACCCTAACTCAAAACTTCTCAAACTCTTCAATCATGATGAGTTGGTCTAGGAATCCTCTTTATAACATCTCTATGCATCATTCCATGATCTCATGGCCCTTGGATTAGGTCTCAACCTTCCTCAAATCTTCAGTTATCCTAGGGTTGACCCAGTCAAAACCCTAATTCTACCATTCATGGTTGAATCTTCTGAATTCTTACATAATGACTTCTCTGGGCTTCATGAAGGCTATCAAGACATCTCATAGGCTTTCTCAAAACATCAAGTTCATTCTCCAAGTCTCAGAATCATCTGAGGAGCACCCACAACTTTCAAACTGTGAAGCACACAACCCTGGTTTCAACCCACTTCTCTGGGGATCTCTTGAACTTTCTGATGAAGGTATCAACTTTCAAACATTCAATGAACAAATAAATGTTGGTCAAATTTTGGGGTGCAACAGCTGCCCCTATTCAAACGGCTTGAACCTGACTGGGTGAGAAGCGAACGGCTCTCACCCAATCAAGGTGCGAGACGATTGAATACCGGTAAATCCGAAAATTTGCCAACTGCACGAGCACACGGTACTCTGCGGGGAACAAATCTTCGAATATTGCAATGCTAGCTGCACGGCAGCTAGCTGGAGAGATACTGATCTGACATCACCGTCAGTCATACACATCAAATTCTTCTGACATTGTCATCAAACAACCAAAACACCCAACATCGTCGCTGGAAGACTAAACCACCTGACATCACCGTCAGAAACGACCATAACTCTGGGAAACAAACATCCAACATCACCGCCGGAGAACTAACTCTGACATCGCAGTCGATCAACCAAAATACCCAACCTCACCGCTGGGGAACTAAATCTGACATCGTCGTCGGACAATCAAAATACCCCGCATCACCGCTGGAGAACTAAATCTGACATCACCGTCGGAAAATCAAAATACCCCGCATCACCGCTGGAGAACTAAATCTGACATCACCGTCGGACGATCGAAGTACCCTGCATCACCGCTGGAGAACTAAATCTGACATCACCGTCGGACAATCGAAGTACCCTGCATCACCGCTGGAGAACTAAATCTGACATCACCGTCGGACAATCGAAGTACCCTGCATCACCGCTGGAGAACTAAATCTGACATCACCGTCGGACAATCGAAGTACCCTGCATCACCGCTGGAGAACTAAATCTGACATCACCGTCGGACAATCAAAATACCCCGCATCACCGCTGGAGAACTATCTTCGACTTCAATCAGAAGACGTGTCATTCACTTGATCGCGCTCAATCATCACCTCAGGACAACTGACTTGGTCTTCAGACTCACACGAATCACTTTGTTGTATCTACAACCTTTGGAACCTTATCTTCAGCCACCCGTTGCTTCATCCACACGGAAATCTGGCTTCACAGGAACCTTCTGGTATCGCCCTCTGGCGCTTACGAAATCCATCTTCAGATTAGACATCGTTGTTGGAGCAGACATACCACGCTGCTCTGGTCTCCAAGAATCTCTTGACCAAACAGATCCATCGGGCGTCTTCAAGAATCGTCCCGGACTAATAACCTTTCTGAAGCAAACATTCTGTTGGGAATTCCAGGAATCTTCCTGGGCAACTCTTGCTGGAGATGCTATTGGGGAACTCAAGCATCATACTAGGCGAACAACTCGGGCAGCTGTACTGAGGTCTTAAGAATCGTCTTAAGCAAATGACCCTGCTGAGGGGTTTGAGAATCATCTCGAACCGAAGTCTTTGCTGGGGATCTCAAAAATCATCTTGAGCGAGCGACTGCGGGGATCACCGGGGTCTTCAGAATCATCTAAGAAAATAACCTTGCTGGGGAGAACTTCAAGAATCGTCCTGAGCAACCGGTCTTTTGGTGGTACACCTGTACAACAAGAATAATAATGACCTAGATCATGCTTATGATGCATATGCTTCTGCTATGCAATCATGCTCAATGCCATGCACTCATGCTTAATGCTATGCAATCGTGCTCAATGTTATGCAATCGTGCACAATGACGTGCAATCATGCACAATAATGCGATCCCGTCAGCAAAATAAAGTGCCGAAGGGGAATCCTCCTGTCAAGGAGAAAGAGTCGCTCAGATGGAGGAATCGTCCTGCTGAGGAGAATGTGAACACGCCAATATCAATTAGGCTCTGTCTGGGGAATCAATCTTCCGCGAACCGCTGCAGGGGAACAACTTCAGCTGACTGCTGCAGGGGATGAAGCTCTACGAGAACTTGGATCTGCTGATATCAATCGCTAGAATGAACTGCGTGGCCGTCTCGGCTACTCTTCTGGGGATAACCATTCCGTGGGGAACCAACTTCGGCTGTTCAACACTCCACCGGGGAAAAACCAATCATGATCTGATCCACTTCCAAGGATTCGGATCCCTTGGACATCTGCAGACTCGGCTGAGGAGGGAGAAATCATTCTGCTTTACCGGAAAGAGTGCGACTCTGGGGAAATGCAGCATCAGCCGCCCCATGCTCTGCTGGGGAGAATTGATCATGATCTGATCAACTTCCAAGGATTCTGCTTTTCTGCGGACTCAGCCGGGGAGAGAAATCATTCTACTTCACTGAAGAGTACGACTCTGATGGGGAATTTCAATTCTGCTTGACTTCGGGGGAGAGTATAACTCTGCCGGGGAATACAACATCAGCTGTTCCAACACTCTACTGGGGAAGAGGGAGTCATCGGCCTCCAGGAGAGAGCCTGGCTCTGGCGGGGAATCTCAATTCCGCTGGAGACTTCAGTCTGGCACCATCAGTTGCTGCATCCTTCGGCATACGAACAACCTCCTGCGAAACCTGCACTTGTGACCCGGTGCTGGGGAAGATCCTGCTTCAGCGACTTTACTGGGGGAAACACGAGCTTCGGCACCCGAACACTTCTATGAACTCTGCACTTGTGACCCGATGCTGGGGAAAGACGACATCAGTCTTCGGTGCTTGACTCAGCTGACGAGGTGACCTTCCTTCAGAGGCGTCTGTTTGGGGAAGAGAATCACCTCTACCTGGGGAAGACATATCAATGCTCACTATCTGATTCTGATTCGCGGAGGAGAGATCACTGAACTTTGCTGAAGAAGGAGGACTCGCTCCGCTTCGAGGATACGCACGGCACATCTGCTGGCGAGGTGCCTATACTGCAACAACACAAACAAACAGACAAGATACCCTCCTCAAAGGGGCCTATCAGGGTTATTATCTCGCGACAACGTTCATTAATTAATTGTTTCGACAATCAATGGGCTTAGGCCCGCAGGTTTATGTATGCGCATTTTATCAAAAAACACATCGGCGTTATCATTCGCAAACAAAACAGATAAATGCAAAACAGACAAGTAGAATTGCTGAATAATGTGCATTTTATTGATGGTGAACCCCTGAATGGGCAAAAATGTTTTACAACAGAGGCAAGCTCCTGAAATGAGGAAGCCGCGCAAAAAGAAAACATAAATATACATCAGTATATACAAATGTCGGCAATCGAGGCGTAGACGAACACCATGAGTTGATCCCTCTAAGACCCACTCGACTTCGATACTTCTCCGACGCTTCAGCTTTGGAAGAGATTGATTCAGATAAACGGCCCTCAGGTCTTCCGAACTACTAAACAATGAAAGTCCATACGCGGAACGCAGTCATTTGCTTATTTAAATCCCTAAACTTTTGCGTGAACCGCCCTTCACGGGTTTTCAGTTCACCGGGATACCCCTTTTTTGCCGAAGCCGCCCAGTGTAGGTTTTCGACTTCGCGGGTGTACATTTTTTCAATATATCCCTAATTTTTGCCCGAACCTTTTATTCTGTTTTTGGTTCGCCGGGATGCCCCTTTTTTGCCTGGACTCTTTCTTTTTTGTCCAGCGGGTCGCTTTCAAGCAAAGTATTTTTTAACTGCGTCCGCGTTCACCGGGGATGCAAAATCTTCACCATCCATCGTGGATAACAACAAAGCTCCTCCCGAGAAGACCTTGCTGACGACATACGGCCCTTCGTAATTCGGAGTCCACTTGCCCCGGTGATCGGAGTGTGGCGGAAGAATCTTCTTTAGGACGAGATCACCCGTCTGAAAGCTTCGAGGACGCACCTTCTTATCGTAAGCTTTCTTCATTCGGCTTTGGTACAGGCGACCAAATGCAATCGATGCTAGCCTCTTCTCGTCCATCAGGCTGAGCTGGTTCAGGCGATTCGTCACCCATTCTGCCTCATCAAGCTTCACATCAACCAAAACTCGCAAAGAGGGAATCTCCACTTCTAGCGGTAGGACAGCTTCCATACCGTACACCAAGGAGAAAGGAGTTGCCCCGGTCGACGTACGCACCGTCGTACGGTAACCGTGTAAGGCAAACGGCAGCATCTCGTGCCAATCTTTATACGTCACAACCATCTTCTGAACAATCTTCTTGATGTTCTTATTGGCCGCTTCAACGGCGCTATTCATCTTCGGCCGATAAGGAGATGAGTTGTGGTGTTCAATCTTGAAGCTCTGGCACAGCTCCTTCATCATCTTGTTATTCAAATTCGAACCATTATCAGTAATGATCCGCTCGGGAATTCCATAGCGACAGATGATGTCCCTCTTAATGAATTTAGCAACCACCTGCTTGGTCACTTAGCGTACGAGGCTGCCTCCACCCACTTGGTGAAGTAGTCGATAGCTACCAGAATAAAACGATGACCATTGGATGCAGGTGGGCTCGATCTTGCCTATCATGTCAAATGCCCCACATGGAGAACGGCCAAGGGGAGGACATGACATTCAATGGGCACGGCGGCACATGAACTCTATCAGCATAAATCTGGCATTTATGACATTTCCTCGCGAATCTGAAGCAATCCGACTCCATAGTCAACCAGTAATATCCTGCTCTCAGGATCTTCCTCGTCATGGCATGCCCGCCGGCGTGCGTACCAAATGTGCCCTCATGGACTTCCTCCATGAGCATACTGGCCTCTTTCTCATCTACACACCTGAGTAGCACGAGATCGTGGTTTCTCTTGTAGAGCACTCCATCAGGATTAAGGTAAAAGTTTCCAGATAGCCTCCTCAGAGTCTTCTTATCCTGGGTTGACGCACCCGCCGGATACTCCTTAGTCATAAGGAAGGTCTGGATGTCGTGGAACCATGGCTTGCCGTCAGTGGCATCCTCGATTTGCGAACACATATGCTGGTCTGTCAAGACGCGAAAGAACAATGCTTGGAGCCTCATTCAAAGATTGACCTTATACATAGAAGCCAACGTGGCTAAAGCATCAGCCATTTGATTTTCAGCCGGGGTACATGATGAAGTTCTACTCGGTCGAAGAACGAAGCAGCCTTCTGGCGTAATTCATGTACGGCACTAGATTCGGTTGACGAGTTTCCCACTCCCCTTTGATCTGATTGATCACAAGCGCTGAGTCACCGTATATGTCTAGATTCTTGATCCTCAAATCAATTGCCTCTTCTAGACCCATGATACATGCTTCATACTCGGCTTCGTTGTTGGTAACTGAAACGTCAGTCTCGCAGTAAACGGATGTGGGATCCGTGAGGAGTCGTGATGATAGCCCGATACCACTGCCATAGGAATTAACCGCTCCGTCGAATATCATATTCCATTGAGACTTCCTATCTGGCCCCTCGTCGGGCAACGGCTCCTCGCAATCCTTTGCCTTGAGAAACATGATGTCCTCGTCAGGGAACTCGAACTCATCGGCTGATAGTCTTCGATTGGCTGTTCGGCAAGGTAATCAGACAATACGCTCCCTTTGATGGCTTTCTGAGAGACGTACTGAATATCATATTCTGTTAACACCATTTGCCATCTGGCAATCCTGCCCGAAAGAGCCTGCTTCTCGAAGACGTACTTGATCGGATCCATCTTCGAAATCAGCATAGTGGTGTGATTGAGCATATACTGTCGTAGACGTTTGGCAGCCCAAGCTAGTGCACAACACGTCTTCTCCAGCATCGAGTATCGAGATTCACACTCAGTGAACTTTTTACTCAAATAATAAATGGCATGCTCCTTTCTGCCCGTCTCGTCGTGCTGACCGAGAACACACCCATGCTATTCTCCAGAACTGTCAAGTACATGATTAATGGCCGTCCAGCCACTGGGGTATCAAGATCGGAGGTTCTTGAAGATACTGCTTTATCTTATCGAATGCCTTCTGGCAATCTTCGTTCCAAGTAATCGCCTGATTTTTCTTTAACAACTTGAACATCGGTTCACAAGTGGCCGTGAGCTGAGAGATAAACCTTGCAATGTAGTTTATTCGGCCCAAGAAACACGAACTCTTTTTCTGTTTTCGGCGCTGGCATTTCTTGGATAGCTTTTATTTTTGCAGGATCAACTTCGATACCTCGTTCACTAACGATAAACCCCAATAACTTTCCGGATCGCACTCCGAAAGTGCACTTGTTAGGATTCAGCCTCAGCCTGAACTTCCTAAGCCTTTCAAACAGCTTCAGCAAATTGACCAGATGCTCTTCCTCCGTTTGGGACTTTGCAATCATGTCATCAACATAGACTTCAATCTCGTGATGAATCATATCATGAAACAAAGTTACCATTGCTCGCTGAGTAAGTGGCCCCTGCGTTCTTCAGACCGAAGGGCATTACCTTGTAGCAAAACGTGCCCCAGGGGGTAATAAACGTTGTTTTCTCCATGTCCTCCGGCGCCATCTTAATCTGATTGTAACCGGAGAAGCCATCCATGAATGAAAACACGGAAAACTGGGCTGTATTGTCGACCAACACATCGATATGAGGCAACGGGAAATCATCCTTAGGGCTCGCCCTATTCAAATCCCGATAATCGACGCACATGCGTACCTTACCGTCCTTCTTCGGTACAGCACTATGTTGGCGACCCACGGAGGGTAGGTGGTAACGGCTAAAAATCCTGCGTCCAACTGCTTCTGGACTTCTTCTTTGATTTTTACAGCCATGTCTGGTCTCGTCCTCCTGAGCTTCTGCTTGACTGGAGGGCAATCTTCACGCAACGGCAAGCGATGAACCACGATATCTGTGTCAAGTCCGGGCATATCCTCATATGACCAAGCAAAGACGTCACTATACTCTCGAAGCATCTCGACCAGTCTATGCTTGACATCCTTCTGCAGCGCAGCCCCAACTCTGACATTCCTGATAAGTTCCTCAGAACCCAGATTTATGATCTCAATCTCCTCCTCATGAGGCAGAATAACCTTTTCTTCTTGTCTCAACAAGCGGGCCAACTCTTCCGGAAGGTCTTCGTCTTCATCAATCTCATCCTCGGCTTGATAGATCGGGCAATCAAAGTCGTAGTGAGCCGTAGAGGGTCCAGAGTCGATGTCATCTGTTACGTGGATCCTGCAATAACAAGGGTTAAGTTTAAAGCAGGAATATGCAGGTTAGCACGAACCTCGTTGCCATTTTGCTGTTTTTCAAAACAAACATAAAGCATGAATAACAGAGAACACAATATTTGATTACGAAGAAAACGCCTTTTTATTTATTGATAAAATGTATACACATAATCCAACAAGGCCCTGACAGTAAAACCACTATGCCCGGGCAGGACATAGGGTTGTACAAAAGATTGTAAAAAGCAATCATTACTCTTCACTTGTCAGTTCGATAATCTCCTTGATGGTCCAGTTGTGAAGGCGCTCGCCTGGTTTGCTCGGTTGAATCCAGGCATCGAGATCACAGTCACTGTCCCCGCTGTCCTCTGACGCTGCGTTGACACTTTCGAATATTACTCCTCCCTTGGTGAATAGGATCGGCCCCTTCCCACGAGATGAGCTACCAGAAGAAGTTGAAGCTTCAGCTTCAGGAGAATATCCCAATCCAAACTTATCCTGTTTGAATGGTATATCCAAGACGTGCCCCCAGCCTGGGGTAGAACCAGCTTCGACAACGGCTCTAGCTTCCTTAAACGAAGAGAGGTTCACCTCTTGCTTCTCTGCAACAACGGAGCTACCTCCTTCACCTTGACGGTCTCAAACGCCTGGCAAAGAGTCTCATGGATCTCACCATCCATTTCGACATACTTGAAGGACGACAGGTGGCTTACCATGATGTCCTCCTCTCCACAAACTGTCACTATGCTGCCCCAACAGCATACTTAAGCTTCTGATGCAACGTAGACGTTACGGCACCAGCAGAATGAATCCACGGCCGGCCTAAGAGGCAACTATAGGCGGGCATGATATCCATAATATAGAACACTGCATTAAACGTCTCTGGACCGACTTGAATCGGCAGGGTCAATTCTCCAAGACGTGGCGTTTGGTTCCGTCAAAAGCCTTTACGACCAGATCACTGGGCGTGCACAGCAGTCCCCGGGTATCCAACTTCATTAGTGCTTTCTTCGGAAGCACATTCAGCGAGAGCCCGTATCTACTAGGACATGTGACATAATCGTGCCCCTGCACTCGATCGAGACGTGCAAGGCATGGTTGTGATCTCTTCCCTTGGGCGTCAGCTCCAAATCTGTAAACCAGCCCATTACCAGCGTTGACATGAGCTACTACTTCCTCAAGTTGATTAACGGATATCTCCTGCGGCACGTAAGCAGCATTCAATACTTTCAGCAACGCGTTGCGGTGTGCTTCAGAACACAGCAACAGGTTGAGAATTGAGATCTTCGACGGAGTCTGGTGAAGATGATCTACAATCTTGTAGTCACTTTTCCTGATCAGCCGCATGAACTCTTCTGCGTCTTTAACCAACAAGTCTTTTTCTGCCCCCGCAGGAACCTCTTCAACGGCTTTACCTTTGCCCTTATCAGCAGCATCAGCCCTGACTACCTTCTCTGCCGCACCCTCCGCCGGCGCGAACACTCTGCCACTTCTGGTGATACCACTGGCCTCAGCAAGATTCTGCGCAGTCGATCTGGGCGGCTCAATCTCTACCTTCTGGCCATTACAATACACTTCAGCACCATAATGCCATGGAACGGCATTGGTACTCTCAAATGGGATTGGTCCAGCCCTGGTGATGGTGATAGTAGGTGGACGAGGTGCAGAAATGGTGATAGGGTGGCGAGGAATGGTGATGGTAGCAACTTCGTCAGCCTGCTCCAGCACGACTTCTCCCGACGCATTCTCAACGCTTCGACTAACTGCAAAATACCCTCGGTCATCAGACTCTGGATACCTTCACTCAACTGCTCACACCCGTCAGGAAGTGCAGCACATTCCATACAAAACTCCCCACACCCGGGAAAGAAGCCTTTCTTCAGCAGTTTAGCATTAACAAAACTCAGTGGCGTTTTCAAATCTCTGACATCAGTCAGCAAGTCTGAATTCTCTTCAGAGATAATAGCATTTACTCCGCCCCCCCCCTATGATGAGGCATCGGATTCTTGGTGACGTTGGGCACGTTGTCAGAAAAATTTATTATCTTGGCGTCAATCATGTCCTGGACCTTATGCTTAAAAGCTTTGCAGTTCTCAACTGTATGGCCAGGTGCCCCAGAATGAAATTCACATGTAGCATTAGCATCGTACCCGGGTGGTGGTGCCCCTGTCAAGGGAGCTAGCGTCCTTTTCTGAACCAGTTGGAGCTGAAGCAATGTCTGCAGAAGCTGGGCATACGACATAGGAGGAGTTTCCAAATGACGGTTTGCCAGGGGACCCCGATGCTGATATTTCTTATATCCCGGATTATTCTGTTGCTGAGGCTGCTGCTGCGGCTGAGGGGGAGCAGCTGGGATGTTTATGCTAGCGATCTGAGACTGAGGGCCCTTGCCCTTTCTCCCTAGCATTAGAGACAGCACTGGCATCGCCCTCCCGACGCTTGCCAGTATAAGGTTTCTTGCTGGCTCCTCCAGATGAGGATGATTCGCCTTGAATCTTGCCGATCTTTATACCATTTTCAACATGCTCGCCCAAAGTGATGAGGGCCGAGAATGTCCCGGACATGCCACTAACCAACTTCTCATAATAGACTCCGGGAAGAGTAGCCACGAACATCTGTACCAACTCACGCTCAACCATCGGCGGTTGAACCCGAGCAGCCAATTCACGCCACCGCTGGGCGTACTCTTTGAAGCTTTCATTGCTACGCTGCGAGAGATTCTGAAGCTGAACTCGGTTGGGAGCCAAGTCGCTATTATACTGATAGTGGAGAACAAATGCTTCAGCGAGATCTTTCCACGTTCGCACAGCAGCGGGTTCCAAACCCATATACCATTCAAGCGATGGGCCAGAAAGACTATCCTGAAAGAAGTGCATCAGCAACTTCTCATCATCAGAGTAAGCAGACATCTTTCTGTAATACGATCGGAGATGAACACGGGGACAAGTAGTGCCTCTATACTTCTCAAAGATAGGCACCTTAAACTTGTGAGGTACTTTAAAGTCAGCAATCAGCCCAAGTTTGGACATGTCAACGCCCAATGTATTCTGATTTTCTATATCTCTCATTTTATCTTCCAGTGCTTTGAACCTGAGTCTAGCTTCAGCAGTCAACTCAGCCTCTACACCTCTCTGAGAGAAAATGTCGTCCTGATGGTCCTCCAGCACGGTTGAGGCACCACCATATTTCCTGCACCGACATTAACATTGGCTCCCAAACCACCATTGACGGCGCCCGCCGCATTAAGTCCGAGATTATTCATAAGATTGCCGTTAGCACTACCGTTGCCCCCGGCAGCAGGAACAACGTTCTGAGGAGTATCCACTTGAGGAGGAGGAGTGGGTACGGCCCCGCCGTGAAGAATTCCATTGCTGTCAACCCTGGAGATGAGGGGTTGAACCAGAGTACGCAACTGATCTTGCCCATTTGCAACTACTTGCATCAACTCCATAAAACGATCCATCCTTTCACGAAGCTCCTGAACATCTGATTGTACTTGGTCCATGATTCTCGTTTGATTGGCGCGAGTTGAGTAGCGGTGGATGAATCTTTGATCAATCCTGAAAGCAGCTCGGAACCCGAGTACCTGAAAAACCTGTCAAGATCAAAGGTTGGGAAAAGCAACAGAATGTATGTCATGCAAGAATGCTTCATGCAAATGCATGCGTGTGTCTGTGTGCTTGAGAGATTTCCCCCGATCCTGGCATCTGCTGACAATAATGAAGAGAGGAATCTAGGCCCAATCATGGAGACAGCAACCTCACAGACACACGCTAATGGAATGATTATGCAAGCTAATGCAAAATGCAGGCATGCAACAATATATCCAAGGCTGCTGTGGAGATTCGATGTCAACAGTCACTGCTGAGAAGGAAAACCCCGGTGTAAACCCACTGATCTGATCTGTTGTGAATAACCATCTGGTAGGATCAAGATCAAAATTCTGCTCTGACAAGAACGAAGCCTGATAATGAAAAACCCTGGATGCAAGGTCAAGGAATATCTGTTGGAGAAGTCTTCGGACCCCAAATCACAAATCTGCCCTCTCAAGAACAAATACACAGCTGCTGATGAGATCTTCAAACCCCACTCAAAATCTGCCCTGTCAAGAACAAAATAACAACTGCTGACGAGATCCTCAGACCCCACTCAACAATCTGCTCCATCCAGGACAAACTTCTGATAATAATACACTGATCAAAGCCTGCTCTATCAAGAACAGACAAACATCCGATGATAAGATCCTCTGATCAAATCCTTGCTCTATCAAGAACATATCTGCAACTGAGAACCCAACATAACTGATTCGCTGTCAAGAAACCAGGTGGTCTGGAGGTCAAAGTTTCCTGCAATATCCCAACCCACTCACAGGTATGATGGACCTAATCCATGGACAAAGGTACGGCATCCTATGCGGTCGTCAGCGTCACAGACATTCATGAGTGACAATACGATTCCCAGAAGGAGTGGTATCGTCAAGTCATGAAGAGGCCTCTCTTAGCTGACTTCCAAATGATCGGTCCCCAGAGTCGACAATCCTCACGTCTGGACTCCCCTCAGATCCTCAGGACCGGAAAGGAGCACCTCTGCAAGAATCTCGTCTGAGCGCAGATTTTCGTAGGGAACTGTGCCTGTTCAACAGACAGGTTCGTCTACTACTTCTCCACAACTATATCTAGGTGTGTACTCAAGCCCAGGTCCGGCTTTTCACTCACAGTAACATCCCTCTCCCACAGCAGCACAGATAATCATATCAAACTGGAAATAAAATGCGGGAAATAAAATGCGGGAAGTAAAATGCGAGAAGCAAAGATGCGATAAATAAACGCAACCCAACAAGCAAACACACAAACGATAGGATTGACTCGCGTAGGGGATGGGAAACAGTCCAGCATAAGGGATGGGAAAAGTCCCTGGATGCTCTCATCCCAGCAGAGTCGCCAGCTGTCGCTTGCGCGAAAATAAGGTGCCGGCATAACAGAAGAGTCGCCACCTTCGTTATTTATCCCTCAGAGCGGGAAAGGAAACGATCGGAAAAAACCTGACGAATAAGGGAAAGACAAGGTCATCGCAACCATTGTCTTCTGGGTTCGGGAGTCGGTTACGCAAGGGGAAGGTATTAGCACCCCTCACGTCCGTCGTACTCGACGGGATCCTCGCTTGTTTGTTTACTTGGACGGGTTGGTTATAATCTATCTACCTATCAAGGCTGGCTGAAAAAGAAAAGAAAAATGACTCGGCAAAGCATCGCGCTTTATGCCTACGTATTCCCATCAGAGAATGAGAAATCAGAGTCAACGTAGTTCGGCTAACTACGGGTGAAGATTATGGGGAAAGGTTGCTCGCTAGGATATCGCATCCTATGCCTACGTATTTTCATCTGGTATGAAAGATCAGAGCAAACGTAGTTCGGGAAACTACTGAAACAGCTCAACTAGGAGGGAGACTATCAAGTCCTACTGTTATCATGCCATGGATTCATCCTATGGTTGAGGTTTGAACAGGGAACTCCTAGATGTTGTCATGCATAGGTTTCAACCTAAAATTCTATCATCAAATCCTCATCAAAGGAAATGAGAGTCCTAAGGGATCATGTCAATGGTACATAGAATACAGACAAAAACATCAGTTTTAACAGTAGAATGCATGCAATGCAAGTGAGGGAGGAAATGTGTGTGGGGTTTCAGCCTCCACAAGCTCATCTCAACCTCAAGCCAGTCATGAAATAACAGTAATCATACTGAAAATAAACGACATGCTATCAAGCAATAACCAGATAAAAGGGGTGAGGTGCCATCAAGCAAACAAAACACACTTGAGAAAGAATCAACTATTCCCTAACCCTAACCCTAATCACAGGATCTAAACAAACCTAAGCAAAACTCTCAAGCACAACCCTAAACAGGAGAAATCATTCCCAGCCTTCAAGCTTCAGAATAAGCTTACCAAAGAAAGGGAGCTAAGCAAGCAAGCTCATAGTGTCTTCCTCAGGAGAACACTAGGAGGTGTATACTCAGGAGTCATACCCTATGTGGCTCAACCACTGTGATCAGTTTACATCCCTCCTCAGGAGAGATTAAACTCACAAGCAGGCTCCAACATCACTGGATATTTAAGAAATCCTATTTAAGCTAGTGGAGCTAAGTGAATAGACTCATAGGACCTTCCTCAGGAAAGTACTAGGAGGCTTCCACTTAGGAGTTGTATCCCATGTGGCTCAACAACATGTGATCAGTTTACATTCCTCCTCAGGAGAAATTAAACTCACAAGTTGGCTCCAACATCATTGGATACTTAAGAAATCCTAGATCAACTAGTGGAACTAAGTGAACAGACCCATAGGACCTTCCTCAGGAAAGTACTAGGAGGCTTCCACTCAGGAATTGCATCCCATGTGGCTCAACAACAAGTGATCAGTTTACATTCCTCCTCAGGAGAAATTAAACTCACAAGTTGGCTCCAACATCATTGGATACTTAAGAAAGAGGTGAGAAGGAAGAATGAAAGTCATTCACAGTGCCTTCCTCAGGAAAGTACCATGAACTTCCTTCAAACTTCAAGCTCTCAAACCTCACCAACAGGGCATCAGCCAGGCTTTGGGTCTCTGAGTCTTGATCTACAATCTTCTCTTCATGATGCTCTCCAACAAGATCCTCAAGACAACACAAGCCCCACAACAAATTCCCCACACGAAACCCCAGATATGAACAGATAACCACAGGACAGACAAAATCAATAGGCAACTTCAGAAAATACCTAAAAATACTAAACTAATGGGGAAAAATTTAACAACTAATCACAGGGGTCCTCAACACCTACTCATAACATCTATAAAGGTTTCTACCTAAAAATCAAGATAAAACTCAATCAAAGAAAGGAATCATCACCTGAACACCATTTTAAACCCTAATTAGACTATCCTAAGTCAACCCTAATCAAACTAATCAAGATTAATTCTAAAAAATCTAGAAAAAATCTTATGGGGAAGTATGACTAATCATCTAATTGCACCAAAAAGAATGGGTAAAAAAGATTAATGGAAAGTACTAAAACAATTCCTACAAAATCAAATATCAAAATGAAACAATTAAAAAGCTATTTAATTGGAAAATCCACTAAAAATATTAAATCTAAAAATAAAATCTCAATTTTATTTTTATAATTTTCTACTCATTTTAATCTAATCATGAAAAAAAGAAGAAATTAAAAAGCATTTTCTATCTATTTTTAATGAATTTAACAAGACAGAAAAATAAAAGAAGAAAAATAAAACAATTTAATTGAATTAAAGGGAGGGGGGGTCTGAAAAGCAACGCGCGCTAGTTATATGGATTGGGCCAACAAATAAGGGGGGGGGCGAATAGAAACTGAGGCCCAGAACGCCTCTTTAATGAAACGACCGCGTTTCATAGAAGTTTAGAATTCCCTCTCTTTTCAGATTCAATCAACGCCGTTGGATCTAAAGAATTGGTCAAAATGAGAGACCAATCTAGCGGTTCTCCTTCATCGTCCCAAAGGGGACCTAGGGTTTGCAGAACCCTCTCCACCATGCAACCGAATTCGAGCTCCTCTAGCTCCCTCCACAGGCCACGGCTCCCCTCGACCTAAACATGAAAAATCATCTACTAAAAGCCTAGATTACAACCATACGATCAGATTTTCCTAATTCAACCTAAGTTGCTCCAACAGAAAGCATCAACACCCTGGTACCACCATGCTCGACTGATACCAACCTTCATCAAACCTCAGTCTAAAGCTACAAACTTGTTCTACAAGCCATGCTAGCTATCATACACTAATCCATGCTGATTAAAACTCATTAAACGACTAATTATGGAAGATCCAAGAATCATGGTTCTGGTATGCAACCTCATGGATCTTGCTCTAATTCTCAGGGATTAATCCTCTACCCTAACACAATCTTTCTACACCTATAATATGTTCTATCTAAGCATAAATAAAGAGAAAGAAGTGAGTTCACCAACCTGTCAAGAAGCTATGGTGAGTGATGCTATGGCTCGAACCAGGTCTTGTAAATCCTTCAAGATGATCCTTTGAGGATGAATAGCCTTCTGTTTGCACAATTCTTGAAGGTGGTGGCTTGAAGTGAAAGATCTCTTGACTTGCTTCAACTTGAAGAAACTTCTCCAATGGCTATGCACTTCTCTCTCTCCTCTGACTTGGCTTCACTTTCACCAACCTCTAACACTCCTTGATGCCCTCTTTAAATATTAATCATTGGATGTTTCTAGATTCATCTAGAATGATGTGGAAGTTTCATGAAAGTTCCATGATATTCCAAAATGGTTATCTCATCTCATATGCCATGCCTTGTTATTTTGGTCTCAAATTCTCCTTACATGAGTTATTGAATGAGGATGAGTGAAAAACAAGTCCATTTGTTGCTTATGTAGGGTTTTTCAACATTGCCTTCTTATGCAAGTAAGAAATTTCCAAAGGAAGTCCATTTTTTAAGCCTCAAATGAAAATTCTACTTAAACCAATCTTCTCAAAATGTTTTTTCCAATCAAAATGATATATTGGATGACCTATTTTGGATTTGTAGATCTTCCAAAACACTTTTCAATTTCAACTTTTCAAAGTTATAAGTCATATTTAGTTCATTTTTGACCAATCATGGAATCTTGTGCTATGAGCTTTTTCAACAATTTGTGACCTTCTTTCTAGACTTAAAATCACATTTTGAGCAACTTTCATGTTTTGAGTTTTTCCATTTGAGGCTTGGAAATAGGAGTTTTAGGCATTGGTTAAAATGACCTATAACTGACAAATGACCAAAATACCCTTGCCTTGTTCAAACCATAAGTTGAGTTCCACAAATCCAATCAAGGACTTCTACCACTCAAATTAAAGCTTAGAACATCCTCTTCAACATTCATGTTGACCAAGAAACCATAGGAATCAACCTACTAGGGCAAAAGTTGTCTGGAAGTTGGGTGACTTTCAAGGACCCAGATTCACACACCTCTGCTGACCTGTAATTTGTCAAAACCATAACTTGAGCTCTGTAACTCCTATCAAGGACTTCCACCACTCAAATTAAAGCTTAGAACAAGCTATACAACATTCATGTTGTGGGGAAGATGAGATCTCAATCACATCTAGAGCTAAAACTGCCTGGAAGATAGGGATCAAATTAGGGTTTTTTCACTGACAATCCTCAGAAACCCTAACTCAAAACTTCTCAAACTCTTCAATCATGATGAGTTGGTCTAGGAATCCTCTTTATAACATCTCTATGCATCATTCCATGATCTCATGGCCCTTGGATTAGGTCTCAACCTTCCTCAAATCTTCAGTTATCCTAGGGTTGACCCAGTCAAAACCCTAATTCTACCATTCATGGTTGAATCTTCTGAATTCTTACATAATGACTTCTCTGGGCTTCATGAAGGCTATCAAGACATCTCATAGGCTTTCTCAAAACATCAAGTTCATTCTCCAAGTCTCAGAATCATCTGAGGAGCACCCACAACTTTCAAACTGTGAAGCACACAACCCTGGTTTCAACCCACTTCTCTGGGGATCTCTTGAACTTTCTGATGAAGGTATCAACTTTCAAACATTCAATGAACAAATAAATGTTGGTCAAATTTTGGGGTGCAACACATACCAGTGTGCGACGGAGGTCCCTTACAAGCATCTCCAACACAAGATCCATTGATGAAAAATTACAAAGATACATCAAAGTTAAAACGAATTATTTAAGAGAACAATCATAGAAATAAAATTATTGCATAATAGTCTGCGACCTAGGTCCCTTGCAAGCCTCTCCAATAAAGGTCGAGGTGGATTTTAGGTAACAACAGTTTTACAATTGGCATATAAAAATACTATATAATTTTTTAATTAATTACTCGTTAAGAAAATAGTATAAATTTTTGTCTGGATTAACAACTACAAGCAACAACAACAACTACAAGCACAAAAATAATCTACAACAAGCACAACAACAACAAACAGAACAACAATAACATCAACAACAAGCACAACAATAAGAAGCACAAAAATACACAACAAGCAAAACAACCAATAACAACATTAACGATAACAAGCACAACAACAACAACAACAACAACAACAACAACAATAAATTGCAACGATAACAAGCACAACAAAACAAACAACAACAACAAAAACAACAAATATATATGATTTATCTATTAAAAATCATATTAAAGACTAGACTAAGCCTAACCTTTTTAATAGTGCATACCAGTCTGCTAAGTAGGTCTCTGACAAGCCTCTCCAATACAAGGTCCATACATGAAAAATTACAATCTTACATCAAGGTTAAAAGGAATTATTTAAGAGAATAATTGAATTAATAAAAATGGTGCATCAATCAGAGTATTAACATTGGTGCGTACCAGTCTGCGACTAAGTCCCTAGCAAACGTATCCAATACAAGATCCATATATGAAAAATTACAAGGCTACATAAAAGTTAAAACGAATTATTTAAGTGAACAATCAAAGTAATAACAATGGTTCATCAATCAAAGTAAAAATAATGGTGCATACCAGTGTGCGACGGAGGTCCCTTACAAGCATCTCCACCAAAAGATCCATATATGAAAAATTACAAAGATACATAAAAGTTAATACAAATTATTTAAGAGAATAATCAAAGAAATAAAATTGTTGCATAATAGTCTGCGACCTAGGTCCCTTGGAAGCCTCTCCAATAAAGGTCGAGGTGGATTTTAGGTAAAAACAGTTTTACAATTGGCATATCAGAATACTATATAATATTTTAATTAATTACTCATTAAGAAAATAGTATAAATTTTCGTCTGGATTAACAACTACAACAACAGCAACAAGCAACAACAACAACTACAAGCACAAAAATAATCAACAACAAGCACAACAACAACAAACACAACAACAATAACATCAACAACAAGCACAACAACAACAAACACAACAACAATAACATCAACAACAAGCACAACAATAAGAAGCACAAAAATAGACAACAAGCACAACAACCAATATCAACAACAACAACAACGATAACAACAACAACAACAACAACAACAACAACAACAACAACAACAACAACAACAACAACAACAACAACAATAAACTGCAACAATAACAAGCACAACAACAACAAACAACAACAAAAACATCAAATATATAAGATTTATCTATTAAAAATCATATTTAAGACTAGACTAAGTCTGACCTTTTCAGTAGTGCATATCGGTCTGCGACGTAGGTCTCTGACAAGCCTCTCCAATACAAGGTCCATACATTAAAAATTACAATATTACATCAAGGTTAAAATGAATTATTTAATAGAATAATCTAAATAATAAAAATGGTGCAGCAATCAAAGTATTAACATTGGTGCATACCAGTCCGCGACGTAAGTCCCTAGCAAGCCTCTCCAATACAAGATCCATATATGAAAAATTATCAGGTTACATAAAAGTTAAAACGAATTATTTAAGTGAACAATCGAAGTAATAACAATGGTTCATCAGTCGAAGTAAAAACAATGGTGCATACCAGTGTGCGACGGAGGTCCCTTACAAGCATCTCCAACACAAGATCCATATATGAAAAATTACAAAGATACATAAAAGTTAAAACGAATTATTTATGAGAACAATCAAAGAAATAAAATTGTTGCATAATAGTCTGCGACCTAGGTCCCTTGGAAGCCTCTCCAATAAAGGTCGAGGTGGATTTTAGGTAACAACAGTTTTACAATTGGCATATCAGAATAGTATATAATTTTTTAATTAATTACTCGTTAAAAAAATAGTATAAATTTTCGTTTGGATTACCAACTACAACAACAACAATAACAAGCAACAACAACAACTACAAGCACAAAAATAATCAACAACAAGCACAACAACAACAAACAGAACAAAAATAACATCAACAAGAAGCACAACAACAACAAACACAACAACAATAACATCAACAACAAGCACAACAATAATAAGCACAAAAATAGACAACAAGCACAACAACCAATAACAACAACAACAACAACGATAACAAGCACAACAACAACAACAACAACAACAACAACAATAAACTGCAACAATAAAAAGCACAACAACAACAAACAACAACAAAAACAACAAATATATAAGATTTATCTATTAAAAATCATATTGAAGACTAGACTAAGTCTAACCTTTTCAATAGTGCATATCGGTTTGCGACAGAGGTCTCTGACAAGCCTCTCCAATACAAGGTCCATACATTAAAAATTACAATATTACATCAAGGTTAAAATGAATTATTTAAGAGAATAATCTAAATAATAAAAATGGTGTCGCAATCAAAGTATTAACATTAGTGCATACAAGTCTGCGACGTAAGTCCCTAGCAAGCCTCTCCAATACAAGATCCATATATGAAAAATTATCAGGTTACATAAAAGTTAAAAAGAATTATTTAAGTGAACAGTCGAAGTAATAACAATGGTTCATCAATCGAAGTAAAAAACAATGGTGCATACCAGTGTGCGACGGAGGTCCCTTACAAGCATCTCCAACACAAGATCCATATATGAAAAATTACAAAGATACATAAAGGTTAAAACGAATTATTTAAGAGAACAATCAAAGAAATAAAATTGTTGCATAATAGTCTGCGACCTAGGTCCCTTGGAAGCCTCTCCAATAAAGGTCGAAGTGGATTTTAGGTAACAACAGTTTTACAATTGGCATATTAGACTAGTATATAAGTTTTTAATTAATTACTCGTTAAAAAAATAGTATAAATTTTCATCTGGATTACCAACTACAACAACAACAATAACAAGCAACAACAACAACTACAAGCACAAAAATAATCACCAACAAGCACAACAACAACAAACAGAACAATAATAACATCAACAAGAAGCACAACAACAACAAACACAACAACAATAACATCAACAACAAGCACAACAATAAGAAGCACAAAAATAGACAACAAGCACAACAACCAATAACAACAACAACAACAACGATAACAAGCACAACAACAACAACAACAACAACAACAATAAACTGCAACAATAACAAGCACAACAACAACAAACAAAAAAAAAACAACAAATATATAAGATTTATCTATTAAAAATCATATTGAAGACTAGACTAAGTCTAACCTTTTCAATAGTGCATATCGGTCTGCGACGTAGGTCTCTGACAAGCCTCTCCAATACAAGGTCCATACATTAAAAATTACAATATTACATCAAGGTTAAAATGAATTATTTAAGAGAATAATCTAAATAATAAAAATGGTGCAGCAAATAAAGAATTAACATTGGTGCATACAAGTCCGCGACGTAAGTCCCTAGCAAGCCTCTCCAATACAAGATCCATATATGAAAAATTATCAGGTTACATAAAAGTTAAAACGAATTATTTATGAGTATAATCGAAGTAATAAAAATGGTTCATCAATCGAAGTAAAAACAATGGTGCATACCAGTGTGCGACGGAGGTCCCTTACAAGCATCTCCAACACAAGATCCATATATGAAAAATTACAAAGATACATAAAAGTTAAAACGAATTACTTAAGAGAATAATCAGAGAAATAAAATTGTTGCATAATAGTCTGCGACCTAGGTCCCTTGGAAGCCTCTCCAATAAAGGTCGAGGTGGATTTTAGGTAACAACAGTTTTACAGTTGGCATATCAGAATAGTATATAAGTTTTTAATTAATTACTCGTTAAAAAAATAGTATAAATTTTCATCTGGATTACCAACTACAACAACAACAATAACAAGCAACAACAACAACTACAAGCACAAAAATAATCAACAACAACAAACAGAACAATAATAACATCAACAAGAAGCACAACAAGAAGAAGCACAAAAGTAGACAACAAGCACAACAACCAATAACAACAACAACGGCAACAAGCACAACAACAAAAACAACAATAAATTGCAACAATAACAAGCACAACAACAACAAACATAAACAACAAAAATAACAAATATATAAGATTTATCTATTAAAAATCATATTAAAGACTAGACTAAGCCTGACCTTTTCAATAGTGCATACTAGTTTGCGACGTAGGTCTCTGACAAGCCTCTCCAAAACAAGGTCCATACATGAAAAATTACAATATTACATCAAGGTTAAAACAAATTATTTAAGAGATCAATCGAAATAATAACAATGGTGCATCCATCGAAGTATTTAAAAAGGTGCATACCAGTCTGCGACGTAAGTCCCTAGCAAGCCTCTCCAATACAAGATCTATATATGAAACATTACAAGGTTACTTAAAAGTTAAAACGAATTATTTAAGTGAATAATCGAAGTGATAACAATGGTTCTTAAATCGAAGTAAAAACAATGGTGCATACCAGTGTGCGACGGAGGTCCCTTGCAAGCATCTCCAACACAAGATCCATATATGGAAAATTACAAAGATACATAAAAGTTAAAACGAATTATTTAAGAGACCAATGAAAGAAATAAAATTGGTCATAATAGTCTGCGACATAGGTCCTTTGCAAGCCTC